>JAJOOF010007028.1:0-21114 GCA_029582545.1 Solanum lignicaule | reverse complement strand
TACATAAGAGTCTAGTAAAGGCTAATGTGAACTTATGTGATGACTAAAGATGATTACAAAAGGGAATTAGATGCTTAGCACCGAAAGGGCATGTAAATGAGATGGGGGTCTCACGTTTAGTAAGTCCGGCTCCCCACATGGGTTTCCTCATGTTTAGCAAGTCCGGATTACCCACGGTATGTGTTGTCTCATGATATGGAAACTCCCACATTTAGTATGTTAGGGTTTCTAGAAGCAATCTCCTTGACCCTTAACTATGTGCCCACATAGGACTCTAGCTTAGTGGATCCACCTAGATAGCTATGTACGAATGGTTACACCTTAGGCAAATGTTAACCCTATCTTTTCGGTGTGGGAGTAGAACACCGGATTCCATGTAGCTCTCATGGTCTATGTCGGTTAATGCAATATTTCCCTAATGTAAAAGTAAATGAAGGTATGAAAGGTGTGAACTCTTACTAGGGCTTTCTTAAGGGTTTCTACATAGTGTAACGAAGGGTATGTGACTTCTCTTGCACACTGCACTTGTGGGATCCTAAAGATGGTTGTAGTAGTGTTCTCTTATGATTATGATGATTATGACTTATGTATGTTGAAGCTTTGTTATGTATGTTCATTATGAATATGGTAAGTTATGATGAAATATGATGTTATGAATGTATGCATGAAGTAGGTTGCTTAATGTGATACTTGGCTTTGAATATGGTTATGGGATTCTATTCTTTTGCATTACACTAGTACTACTTGGGTTGTCTACGTGTTGGGATGATATTTTGTTGGTTTGGACTATGATGCTTACTTGGTGTGCATATTTGATTTACTTGGTAAAAAGCATGTTTTGACTAAATATCCTTTTATGCATGTTTCAATGGTTTTTATGCATAGTAGCCATAATTAGTACGTGTGTTGTACTATCCCATATGTTCTCCCTTTTCCCCAAACATTTAGGTTCGGGCCATTGATGATTCAGGCTTACTTCTCAAGACACTTGGAGTTGCTTCCCCAAGTTGGTGAGTCCTCAAGTCCAAGGACAAGACCCTATGATCTAGCTTCTATGTTTAGTTCTTTGCTTATGTTGAAAGACATTGTTGTACTTTCCTATTTCAAGACTTCTTATTGATGTAAGGGCTAAGTCCCATTTTCGATACTTCTATGTCTAGATGGTGCTTTGTGACGAAGTTAGATTCTGTTTTTCGTATATGAAGTGAAGTTGAACTTCCAAAGTAAAAGTTTTAAATTTTCCGTGATTTTATTCTATGATACATGTTATGACGAATGCTAAGGGCTTGTATAGGACATCTTCGAGGTCGAATACGTCGGTAACGACTATGGGGTGCTCTCGGGTCGTTACAAACTTGGTATCAGAGCATAAGGTTGAGAATAATGTAGGATTCATGTCACAAGATACCACGTCGAGTAGAGTCTTGTTCATGGGTGTGAAGCGCGCCACACTTATGAATGAGAGGCTACGAGATGCTTAGGAACTTTCACTCTTTTGTTATTCTATAGTCGTGCCTAAGAGTCTTAACACTATTTAGTCCTTTTCTTCTAATCTTTCTCTTGTGCTTATAGGCAATGAATACAAGAATGAACAATGCAAGGAGGGCCGGTGAGGAGAATGTGAATGAGGCGGTTCCCCCTCAAGCCCCTCAAAACCTCAAGTTCCTATTGAAAAAGGGGCTATGTATAATGTCTAGATATGGTCGGCTATTCATAATTTGACTCAAGTTGCTAGGGATGCTAGGGTGCAAGTGAACCCCAATGCTAGCACTACCGCTTCTAGGATAAGGAATTTCACGAGGATGAATCCCCCTACTTTCTTTGGCTTCAAAGTGAAAGAAGATCCACAAGGGTTCATTGATGAAGTGTTTAAGGTTCTAGAGGCTATGGGTGTGTCTTCTCAAGAAAAGGCGGAGTTAGCCGCCTATCAACTCAAAGATGTGGCACAAGTGTGGTATGGACAATGGAAGGAGGGGAGACCTATTAGAGAAGGTCCGATAAGTTGGGCTACATTCAAGACGACTTTTCTTGATAGGTTTTTCCCCTTGGAACTAAGGGAGAGGAAAATGCAAGAATTTATCAACCTCTGTCAAGGGGGTATGAGTGTGAAGAAGTATGGCCTCAAGTTCACTCAATTATCCAAGCATGCTCCTACTTTGGTGTCAGACTCTAGAGCTACAATGAACAAATTTGTTATGGGGGTATCCGATCTTGTGGTGAATGAATGTAGGTCAGCTATGCTAATCCCAAGCATGGACATTTCTCGTCTTATGGTTCATGCTGAACAAATTGAGGAGAAAAAGCTTAAGCAAGTTGGTAGAGAATTGAAGAGGTCAAGGACCGATGATGGAAATTCTTCTAAGGTTAGGTTTGATATCCAAGATAAGCCAAAGTTCAAAAAGAGGTTTTCCAACCAAGGTCCTCCTAACACTCCAAGGGTCAACAAAGGTAAAGTGTCTACCCCCAAGCTTCAAGAAGCAAGAGGTAGTGGTCCTTATGTTGAGAAGCCTATTTGTACAAAGTGTGGTCGAAAACATGAAGGCAAGTGCCTAGTTGGCACGAGTTATTGCTATGGTTGTGGTAAGAGCGGCCACATGAGGAGGGACTGCCCTATGCTAAAGGCTCAAGGAAGGGAAAATGCTCAAGCACAAGCAAGTGGCCCGAATCCCGATGCTCCTAAGAAGAATCACTTCTATGCTCTCCAATCCCGAGGTGATCAAGAGAGCTCTCCAGATGTTGTGACTGGTATGTTACAAGTATTTTCAATTAATGTTTATGCATTGTTGGATCCCAGTGCCACTTTGTCTTTTGTAACCCATTTAGTGGCTATGAAGTTTGATATGTTTCCCGATGCTTTAAATATACCCTTTTCGGTTTCTACCCCGGTGGGTGATTCCATAGTTGCTAAAGAGTTTATAGGGGTTGTCCCATATCATTGCCCAATAGAGTCACTTTGTTTGATTTGGTTGAACTTGATATGTTAGACTTTGGTGTTATATTGGGGATGGATTGGCTTCATGCTTGTTTTGCGTCCTTAGATTGTAGGACCCGAAATATGAAGTTTCAATTTCCTAATGAACCCATTTTCGAATGGAGGGGAGGAAATTCCATTGCTAGGGGAAGGATCCTTTCATGTCTAAAAACTTGTAAGTTGATTTCTAAGGGTTGTCTCTATCATATTGTGAGGGTCAAGGATCTTGAGTCCGAGATTCCTCCTTCGGAGTCGGTCCCCATAGTGAAGGATTTTCTGGAAGTCTTTCCCAATGACTTACCCGGGATTCCTCCCGAACGGGAAATAGATTTCGGCATAGATTTATTGCCGGATACACAACCCATTTCAACTCCTCCTTACCGAATGGCCCCGGCGGAGTTGAAGGAATTAAAAGCTCAACTCAAAGATTTGTTGGATAAGGGTTTCATCCAACCTAGTATATCTCCTTGGGGTGCACCGGTGTTATTTGTGAAGAAGAAGGATATATCTCTTCGTATGTGTATTGATTACCGACAATTAAATAAGGTGACCACTAAGAACAAGTATCCATTACCTAGGATTGCTGACTTCTTTGATCAACTTCAAGGAGTGAGTTACTTTTCAAAAATTGATTTGAGGTCGGGTTATCACCAACTTAGGGTGAGAGGTGTTGATGTTTTGAAAACAACCTTTCGAATAAGATATGGTCATTTTGAGTTCTTAGTGATGTCTTTTGGTCTTAGAAATGCCCCGACGGCTTTCATGGACCTTATGAATCATGTGTTTAGAAATTTTCTAGACTCATTTGTTATTGTCTTTATTGATGACATCTTGATATACTCTAAAAGTGAGGATGATCACATGAATCATTTGAGGATAGTATTGCAAGTCCTCAAAGATCACCAACTCTATGCTAAGTTTAGCAAGTGCGAGTTTTGGCTAAGATCGGTTGCTTTCCTTGGTCACATTGTTTCCAGTGAGGGTATAGAAGTTGATCCAAAGAAAATTGATATGGTCAAAAGTTGGCATAGACCTTTGAGTCCTTCCGACATCTGAAGCTTTTTGGGTTTGGCCGGTTACTACTGGAGGTTTGTTGAGGGATTTTCATCTATTGCATCTCCATTAATGGCCTTAACTTAAAAGAAGTCCAAGTTCAAATGGTCGGAATCTTATGAAAAGAGCTTCTAATTGTTGAAAGATAAGCTCACCTCCGCTCCGGTTTTGACCTTACCGGAGGGCACTGAAGGGTATGTAGTATATTGTGACGCTTCCCGAGTGGGTTTGGGTTGTGTCCTCATGCAGCATGGTAATGCTATATCTTATGCCTCGAGACAACTCAAGGTGCATGAGAAGAATTATCCAACTCATGACCTTGAGCTAGCGGCCGTAGTCTTTGATTTAAAGATTTAGAGACACTATCTATGTGGGGTACATGTGGATGTGTTTACCAACCACAAGAGTCTTCAACATGTTTTTAGCCAAAAAGAATTGAATCTCCGGAAAAAGAGGTGGTTGGAACTCTTAAAAGACTATGATATGAGTGTCCTTTACCACCCTGGAAAGGCAAATGTGGTTGCGGATGCTTTGAGTCGTGTATATATAGGTAGTGTGTCACATGTGGAAGAAGAGAAAAGGGAGTTAGCCTGTGAAGTACATAGGCTAGCCCGATTGGGTGTTCGACTTGAAAATTCCCCAAAAGGAGGTGTCATGGTCCGTCATAATTCTGAGTCATCGGTTGTTGTTGACGTGAAGTCTAAGCAACATCTTGACCCTATTTTGATGGAACTAAAAGAGTCGGTTCTCAACAAAGCAATAGAAACTTTCTCTTAAGGAGAAGATTGGGTGCTTAGGCACTAAGGGAGATTATGTGTGCCGGATGTGGATGGCCTAAGAGAGACGATCTGAGAGGAGGCCCATGGGTCTCGATACTCCATCTATCCGGGAGCCACCAAAATGTATTGCGACTTACGTGATATTTATTGGCGGAACGGAATGAATTGAGACATAACAGATTTTGTGGCTAGGTGCTCAAATTGCCAACAAGTCAAAGCCGAGCACCAAGGACCGGGGGGTCTAACTCAAGATATTGACACCCCCACTTGGAAGTGGGAAGAGATTAATATGGACTTCGTGGTAGGTTTGCCTCGAACCCATAGGCAACATGACTCCATTTGGGTTATTGTGGATAGATTGACTAAATCAGCCCATTTCCTTCCCGTCAAGGTTTCTTATTCGGCGGAAGGTTATGCTAAATTGTACATTAAGAAGATTGTGAAGTTGCATGAGGCCCAGTTGTTGATTATTTCAGATAGAGGTGTCCAATTTACTTCCCATTTTTGGAGGTCTTTCCAAAGTGGGCTTCGTACTCAAGTGAAACTTAGTACTGCATTTCACCCAGAAACAAATGGTCAAGCAGAACGCACCATCCAAGCTCTAGAGGACATGTTGAGAGCGTGAGTCATTGGGATAACCACCTACCTTTGATAGAATTTTCCTACAACAATAGCTACCACTCAAGTATTGCTATGGTACCCTTTGAAGAACTTTATGGTAGAAGGTGTCGATCTCTGGTTGGGTGGTTTGAAGTAGGTGAATTTGCTCTTCTTGGTCCCGAAGTAGTCTATGAGGCTACAGAAAAAGTTTGACTTATAAGGGATATGTTGAAAACGAGTCATAGTTGGCAAAAGTCTTATGCCGATAATAGAAAGAGGGATCTTGAATTTGAAGTAAGTGATTGGGTCTACTTGAAGATTTCACCCATGAAAGGGGTGATGAGGTTTTGTAAGAAGAGGAAGCTTATCCCCCGGTATGTTAGGCCTTATGAGATCTTGAAGCGTGTCAGAAAGGTCGCTTATGAGTTGAAATTCCCCATCAAATTGGCCCGGTTCACTCGATATTCCATAGTTCTATGTTAAAGAAGTGTATAGGTGACCCGGTGTCCATTCTCCCTCTAGAAGGTTTAGAGGTAAATGAGAACCTTTCTTATGAAGAGGTTCTGGTCGAAATCTTAGATCGTCAAGTTAAGAAGTTGAGGAATAAAGAGGTGGCCTCCGTAAAAGTCCTATGGAGAAACCACCTAGTTGAAGGTGCAACATCGGAGGCCGAGGCCGATATGAAGTCCTGCTACCCTCATCTTTTTCCTCCTACTCCTAGCCAAAATTGAGGTTAGTAGTCTCCCTTAATTAGGTATAAATTGAAAATCATGTGTGTTGATGATTATGACATGATTTCCTTGTATGTGCATATTTTTGTGAAAATTCATGCTTAAGTTGTATTTTGAGTTGCCATGAATTTTGTTTCTCATGGTTGAAATTGCACCCATAGATGTTGTGTGATGTTGTCTTCATGAGAGTTGTAATGAGCAAGCTTGATGTTGTCTTGTTAAAGAAATGTCTTGTTGATTGCTTAATATATATGTTGATGCTCATTCAATATGGAGAATGTAGTTCCTCCTATACTTATGTGAAGTAAAGAGTTTTGAGCATAGTGATGTTGCGGATTAAATTCCTATATGATATGATGATATGATGTTGTTGATGTGCCTGGTTGTTGTGCTGCTAGTTTGAGTCATTGTCTTCCTAGAAAGAAGTCCAAGTGACATTCGGGGACGAATGTTCCTAAGGGGGAGGGGGATATTGTAACACCCTGGAAATTCTATGACTTAAGTTAGAGCCTCACATTATGAATAATGACTTAAAAATAGTTAAAATGAAGTTTCTAAACCTAAATTAATGCAATTGACTTGGTTTGGAAGAGTAAAAGTTTAAATGTCAAGAAACGACCACGACGTCCTGAAACTAGAGAAGAATGTGTTCTAGTGTGTCCTTAGGTTTTGGGCAGGTTTGGTGGGAGTGTCGTATGATGATATAATCTTGTGAAAAGGTTTAAATTAGGTAAATAAATGTTGATAGGGTCAAAACGTTCGAATACGAGTCCCCGGGGCCACTTTAAGGGGCCCCGAGGAGGACCCCAACCTTGGCCAAGCAAGCTGCCAAGGCAACTTGCAATTTGCACTTGGTGGGAATAGCTCAGCGTCGCGAACTAGCTCCCCCAAGGAGCAAAAAGTAAGTTCGCGATGCGGTCGTGTCGCGGACTCTACATTCTCGAAATTTAATTCCAAATATCTTCAGGGAACAACAAGTCCGCGACGAGAATGCAGAAATTCAGAAATCGATTTTTACTTTATTAAAGAGTCCAACTAAGTGAGGGGTATTTAGGGTACTTTAGGGGACGTGTATATAATGATTTTTAAGTCAATTTACCTCACTTTTATCACTCAAACACAAAACCCCAAATATCTAAACCTAAAGTTCCTCTTCTCTCTACTCTCTCTCTCTTCTCAAGAACTCCATTGAAGAAGATTGGAGCTTCAAGAAGAAGACCAACTCTCCAAGGTTTCAACTCAGATTTTCATGGTTAATTCGTCAACAAGGTATGGTTGCTTATCACTATTGGGATTCCTTTCTCCAAGAGGCCCCTTCAAGATGAATTTCAAAATCTCCAATTTCTAGGTTTCAATCCAAAAACGTGGGTCTTCTTTCTAAAGTAAAATTGATGTTATAAATAGACTTTGATTGATCCTATATGAACAATTATGGATGAATTTATGTTGTACAGGTGGTTTTTTGAAGAATTCCCAATGAGACCCATGTTTCTCCTTCTTTTCCTAATTCTAACCCTAGTTTGTGTTGGATATTGATTGAAGGCAATGAATTGAATGTGATGTTATGTAATTCATGTTTGTATGATGATTCTACCCTAGGTTATGTATAATTTCTATGAAATTAGGGTTGAGTCTTTGAATTAAGCCTTGAAGCCTATGAAGTATATGTCAATTGCTTATATTGATGTTGATTATGTTACTACTTCATGAATTACCTTATATTATGGATTGGTTATGAATTAATTGGTAATTGAAGTATGAATGTCCCAATAAGGGCAAGAAGGTTGGTCTCAAGTATGAAAGGCGAATTACTTAGATTGTAATGATGCTATACCTAATGTGTTATTGTGGTGTTGATGACCTAGTTTCCTCATCCTTAACCCTCTACACTTGAATTAGCTATGAAGTATGTATGTATGTTATGGTATGATTACTATATGATTGAATGGTAGTTCTCATGATTATAGTATAATGTAAAGTTAATGGTTTACTCACTTGCTAAGTGTTTCTAAAGCGAAAGAATTGTTACTCACTTATGAACACATATGAGCTATTATGGTAAGATGTCTACATAAGAGTCTAGAAAAGGCTAATGTGAACTTATGTGATGACTAAAGATGATTACAAAAGGGAATTAGATGTTTAGCACCGAAAGGGCATGTAAATGAGATGGGGGTCTCACGTTTAGTAAGTCCGGCACCCCACATGGGTTTCCTCATGTTTAGCAAGTCCGGATTACCCATGGTATGTGTTGTCTCATGAGATGGAAACTCCCATAATTAGTAAGTTAGTGTTTCTAGAAGCAATATCCTTTACCCTTAACTATATGCCCACATAGGACTCTACCTTAGTGGATCCACCTAGATAGCTATGTATGAATGGTTACACCTTAGGCAAGTGTTAACCCTCTCTTTTCGGTGTGGGAGTAGAATATCAGATTCCATGTAGCTCTCATGGGCTATGTCGGTTAATGCAATAATTCCCTAATGTAAAAGTAAATGAAGGTATGAAAGGTGTGAACTCTTACTAGGACTTTCTTAAGGGTTTCTACATAGTGTAAGGGAGGGTATGGGACTTCTCTTGCACATTGCACTTGTGGGATCCTAAGATATGGTTGTAGTAGTGTTCTCTTATGATTATGATGATTATGACTTATGTATGTTGAAGCTATGTTATGTATGATCATTATGAATATGGTAAGTTATGATGAAATATGATCTTATGAATGTATGCATGAAGTAGGTTGCTTAATGTGATACTTGGCTTTGAATATGGTTATGGGATTCTATTCTTTGCATTTCTCTAGTATTACTTGGGTTGTCTACGTGTTGGGATGATATTATGTTGGTTTGGACTATGATGCTTACTTGGTGTGCATATTGGATTTACTTGGTAAAAAACATGTTTTGACTAAATGTCCTTTTATGCATATTTCAATGGTTTTTATGCATAGTAGCCATACTTAGTACGTGTGTTGTACTAACCCATATTTCTCTCTTTTCCCCAACCATTTTGGTTCGGGCCATTGAGGATTCAAGCTTACTTCTCAAGACACTTGGAGTTGCTTTCCCAAGTTGATGAGTCCTCAAGTCCGAGGTCAAGACCCTATGATCTAGCTTCTATGTTTAGTTCTTTGCTTATGTTGAAAGACATTGTTGTACTTTCCTATTTCAAAACTTCTTATTGATGTAAGGGCTAAGTCCCATTTTCGATACTTTTATGTCTAGATGGTGCATTGTGACAAAGTTAGATTCTATTTTTCGTATATGAAGTGAAGTTGAACTTCCAAAGTAAAAGTTTTAAATTTTCCGTGATTTTATTCTATGATACAGGTTATGACGAATGCTAAGATATTGTATAAGAGCTCTTCGAGGTCGAATACTCCGGTAACGACTAAGGGGTGCTCTCGGGTCGCTACAATTGCAACATTATAGTGCTATTGCTACGAGGTCCCTTGTGCAGAAAAAAGAGGATCATGGTGCTTTCACTATTCCTTGTACCATTGAGCTACTACATTTTGCAAAGGCTTTGTGCGATTTAGGTGCTAGTATCAATCTGATGCCATTGTTTATTTACCAGAAGTTGGGTTTAGGGGATCCAAAACTGACTGCGATGCGACTTCTTATGGCCGATAGAACTGTAAAGAAGCCCATTAGTGTGATCCATGATGTACTAGTGAAAGTGGAGTCTTATATATTTCCAGCGGATTTTGTGATACTTGATTATGATGTTGATTTTGAGGTTCCCATTATCTTTGGGAGACCATTCCTAGCCACTGGGTGCGCCATAGTCGATATGGGATTCCACCAACTATTTTTTCTCATAAAATTCAATTCATGCCGGATCACAGGCCTATTATTGAGCGCTAGAGAAGATTAAATCCGCCTATGCAATAGGTAGTTAAGAAAGAAATCATCAAGTGGTTGGTTGCTGGAGTCATTTATCCGATTGCAGTTAGTAGTTGGGTGTGTCTTGTTTAGTGTGTGCCCAAGAAAGGTGGGATTACTGTGGTTCCTAATGCGAAGAACGAGCTTGTTCCGATGCGGCTCGTGACTGGATGGAGAGTATGCATGGACTACTAGAAATTAAATGCTTGCACAAAAAATGACCATTTCCCTATGCCATTTATGGATCAGATACTGGATCGCCTTGCTGGTAAGGGTAGGTATTGCTTTCTTGATGATTATTTGGGCTACAATCATATTTCTATAGCTCCGTAAGACCAAGAGAAGACCGCCTTCACTTGCCCTTATGGGACTTTCGCCATCAAACGGATGCCATTTAGGTTGTGTAATGCTCCAGCGACCTTCCAACGTTGTATGATGTCGATATTTTATGATATGGTGCAGGACACTATTAAGGTATTTATAGATGATTTCTCTGTGGTAGCTGACTTTTTTGATCGTTGTCTGGACCATTTGGCCGAAGTGCTTAAAAGGTGTGAAGAGTGAATTCTTGTGCTCAATTGGGAGAAGTGCCACTTCATGGTGAAAGAAGGGATAGTTCTGGGTCATCGGATTTCTGAGAATGGCATTGGGGTTGATAGAGCGAAAGTCAAGGTAATAGAAAAGCTTCCACCACCTATCTTTTTGGAAGGTGTTAGAAGTTTTCTTGGGCACGTAGGCTTTTATAGGCGGTTTATTAAGGATTTCTCTAAAATTGCACATCCATTGTGTAAATTACTTGAAAAGGATTGTATGTCTTATTTTGATGATGCTTGTCTGAGAGAATTTGGAGAGTTGAAGGAAACACTAGTGTCCGCACCTATCATTATTTCACCAGATTGGAGGCAACCGTTTGAAGTGATGTATGATGTGAGTTGAGTGGCGCTTGGTGTGGTATTGGGACAGAGGCGAGAAAAGATTCTTCGTCCTATTTACTATGCTTGTAAAGCTCTAAATGTGGATCAAAAGAACTATACAGTGAATGAACATAAGCTTCTTGTAGTGGTTTTCGCTTTCGAGAAATTTTGATCCTACTTGCTTTGTACTAAGGTCATTGTGCATACTGACCATTCTGCATTGAGGTATTTGATGGCTAAGAATGATGCTAAATCGAGGTTGATTAGATGGGTATTGTTGCTACAAGAGTTCGATTTTGAGGTGAAAGACAGTAAAGGGGCAAAAAATCAAGTTGCTGATCATTTGTCCAGATTAGAGGAGGAAGCTATGCTCAAGCTAGGAGATGGGGCTAAAATTAATGATGTGTTTCCCGACGAACAATTATTGGCCGCTTGTCATGATCTTATTCCTTGGTTCGCCGACTTAGTTAACTACTTGGCAAGTGATCTGGTCCCATCGGATTTGTCTTTTCAAAAAAGAAATTTTTTTATGCATGATGTGAAGAAGTTCTTCTCGGATGATCCCTCTTTGTTCCGAAATTGTGCTGATGGGATTATTCGTCGCTATGTGCCTGAGGTCGAGATGATGAGTATACTAGAGGCTTGTCACTCTTCGCTTGTTGGTGGGCATCATAATGGTATTCAGACTGCGCATAAGATCTTGCAGTTTGGGTATTATTGGCCCACCATCCACCAAGATGTTCATGATTTTTCTAAATCTTATGATCGTTGCCATAATGAAGGAGGAATTTCAAAGAGGCAAGAGCTACCTTTAAATCCTATTCTGGTGATTGAGTTGTTTGATGTTTGGGGATTTGATTTTATGGGTCCTTTTGTGAGCTCACATGGGATGAAGTATATTCTTGTTGCAGTTGATTATGTGTTCAAGTGGGTAGAAGCAATTGCGCTTTCCAACAATGAAGGTACAAGTGTCACCGCATTCTTGAAAAAGAATATCTTCTCTAGATTTGGTACAACTAGGGCTATTATCAGCGATGGAGGTTCCCACTTTTGTAATAAGTTGGTCAAGGTGCTACTTGAGAAATATGGCGTCTGCCACAATGTGGCCACTCCTTACTATCCACAGTCTAGTGGGGAAGTTGAAGTGTCCAACAGAGAGATCAAGCAGATTTTGGCTAAGACTGTAAATGCTAATAGAACTGATTGGTCAAGGAAGCTTGATGATGCTCTATGTGTCTATCACACCGCATACAACACTCCTATAGGTATGTCCCCCTACCAACTTGTATATGGGAAGTCTTTCCATTTGCCGGTAGAGCTATACCATAAGGCTATGTGGGCGCTAAAGAAGCTAAATTTGGATTGGGGGATGCATCAAATCAGAGAATGAGTGACTTGAATGTGCTTGATGAGTTTTGCCTAAAAGCTTATGAAAGTTCACCCTTGTACAAGGAGAAGATGAAAAAGTATCATGATCAAAGGAGTGAAAAGTGAAAATTTGTTGTGGATGATCTTGTGCTTCTATTCAACTCTAGGTTGCGCTTGTCTCCGGGCAAGCTCAAGTCCAAGTGGATTGGAGATTCTTAGTCACGCAAGTGGTCCCACATGGAGCGGTGGAGCTTGAGAACAGTGAGGGAACAAGGTTTAAGGTAAATGGGCAAAAGATCAAGATCTATTTGGGAAACGTGGAAAGTGCGCAAGAAGTTGTTGAGGCCTACTATCTTGATGAAGTCTGAGTAATCAAGAGGCCTGCATCGTGCCGTGATGTCAAATCAAGCGCTGCTTGGGAGGCAACCCAAGATGTACAATCTAGGCACCCATAGTATTTTCTTTTCGATTCAGTAGTTTTCTTTGTTTATTTACTTTTCTATATTCCTTTAGATAGGTAATTTATTTTTGTTTTAGTGTTGGCTAGATATAACATAGGGTCCGTGTCTAAAAAGTGTCCAGTAAATGTAAAAAGAAAGGCCTAACGGTTGCTACATGTGTAGGGACGAAAAGCAAAAATCTGTAGAAAATGTGTGTTGCAGAGGTCTACAGACCCCATCGACGGTCCGTGGTTCATTCTACGGACCGTGAATGGTGTCCGTAGATCCTAGGTAAGACTTCTAAATTTTCTAAGTGTAAAAGTGACCTACGGACCCAATCTACGAACCATAGGTCGACCCATGGAAAGTAGACGGGGTGTTATGGGTCCAAATCATAGTTCTGCCTGACCCGACCTGAACCTCTTTTATTTTAATAGAATGGTGTTGAAAAAGATGGAACCTCTCCATGTAAAAAAGAAAGAGAAAAAGAAGCAAAGAAACTGAATGAAAAAGTGGTGAAATAAAGTGGTGAAATTGCAAAAGAAATGGGGTACCTGGTAATCCATTTGAAAGTGAATAATGGGGTGAATTATGACCATATTTGAAATGTTAAAGAAAAGGAAGAAAGTGATGGTTCGGCCACATTTCATGAGGGTAGCAGTCACTGGACCTAAACGACCATACCTTTACACTCAGCCCCATTACAAGCCTTGAAAAGACCTTTGTGATCTTGAGTAAGCTGAAACGAGTATTGATTGGAAAATAAGGGAAAACCTATGGGTGAAGTCATGCATGTGTTCATCTTTGTGAGTGCGAGAGTTGTATGTGATTTCGGAACTATAAAGTTTTGAAGAATTGTGTGTGAAGATGGAATCATCTTTGTTATGAGGGCATTTGAGTACCTTTGTTGAGCTTGAACTTGCATTTGAAGCAAGTATTGTGAACTTGAGCATCTTTGATAATGGTGAGTCACAATTTGAATCTTTGAGTGCCCAATTGATCATTGCATGAGTAAGTTGAGTCTTGCTGTATGCATTCATGTTGAGTCTTATGTAGCACTGTTTGAGACATTGATATACCATGAGTTTACGATATTCTTAATATATTTTACTTAAGAGTTGTGTGTGTCTAAGGCCATTTTGTATTAGTATTAATGTATTTCTATCATGTTTTTAGGAAATAAGTTTGGGCGTGGAAGTTGAGAGACACAGCTGAACAATGTGCAGAAAAAGGCATCTATGGATGTGACCTACGAACCGTAGTTCCAGTCACACCCCGTAGATGGTAGACGTAGATGGAGAGGCAAGGTTGAAGGAAAATCAGGGAATTCTTGACCAAGTGTGGAACCACGGTTGCAATCGACGGACCGTAGATCGACCTACGGACCGTCTTGCTGTTCCGTCAAATGATTCAGAGAGGGTTCTAGTACCTGATTTTGAAGATTCTACGAATGGAGCTACGGAGGAGGATCCACGGTCCGTACTGTTGATCCATCGATTACGTTAGAGATGAAGATTTTTGAAGTTGGAAACTTTGCCTTAGTCCTGAACCACGAAAGGGACCTACAGACCGTAGGTCAATCCACAATCCGTAGGTCAGTGTCATAGATCGAAACCAAATTATTTCCTTATTTCGGTTCCTTTTTAGTTGGGACTTATTTTTTTTTATATATAGGGCATGTAAACCTCATTTTTAGGAGTTAGACTTTATTATTTTTGTTCTAGTTTTTGGCTTGGGAGATTATTTTGCAATTTTAGCAATTATTGATTTCCTAAGTTCGTTTTGAAGATTTTGACTTTGAAATTCCAGTTGAGATTCTGGGTTTATTCTTCTCATTACGTAAGTTCATGACTTCTTCATCTAAAAATATGAATTGTGTTCTTGCTACTATGGGTAACTAAATCCACAACTAGGGTTGTGGGAACCATGAGCGATTAACAACGTATGAATAATAACTAAGTAATTCTTGAATAGTGTTATTGCATGGATTGATAATTCTAATGTTTAGAAATCTTTTTAACGGTGACCAATATTAGAAATCGCCTAGTTAATACTTATCGGACCAAGGAGGTAATTACCGAGAAATGAATTATCAACATAGATTTAGTGTGATACTATCTATTAGTCTAATGTCGATTGGTGAGAGGGTAAAAACTAAGCCATACATCGATGTGATGTCTAATATGAGGTAACGATAAAGGTTAGTAAATTATACACACGTAGCCGGACGAAGGTGCAGGGTGAAATTCTCTAGTTGCCGGACCAAGGAATTAGAGATACCTAACTTATCACTATGCATGTAATACACTAGGGAAGGATTACTATTACTAGGATTACCGAGTTATGAGATTATGGGGAACACGTACACACTAGTTTCTCTCTCATCTTGAGAGCACCTAAAGTTTGAATCTTGTTCACTGATTGTTCAAATAATTTCCAGAATTTGTTTCACAAATCCCCAATTTTAATTATTTGTTTCGGAAATACGTTGACTAAACTAATATAATCGTGAGATAAAGTTAAGTCTAAACCATATTCCTCATGGGATCGACCCCAACCTACAAGTTGGGTTCTTGACTTGATAACGATCGCTTATACTTCTTTAGGGAGGTGTAATTTGACTGTATCAAATTTTGGCGCCGCTGCCAGCGAATAAGGCTATTAGATTAAGTCTAACTACATTAGTAAACTTTAGTCAAATATTTCTTAATTTTACTCTTTCTTTTTGTTTTTGTTTCTCTCAGGTTCATACTCTAGTGTATGCCAAGTACACGGAGTCAAGGTGAACCACTAACTCCATACGATCCAAAAATTAACAGAACTTTGTGAAGGATGAACAATCAAGGGGTCCCATTCAATTCCTATCGGAGGAAATTTAGGTGATGGAGTTGGGTTGCCGCCTCCGAGGGATGGTGATGAGAATAATAAGGTTCAAGGTGAAAACCTATTAGGAGATGCAGTGAGAGCACATAATCCACAAGGACCAAGACTGCGTGATAACTATAGGGTCAACTTTAATGCTGCTGAATCTGACGGACCTCTTGTTCTACCCCCTCTACCTCCGGGGCATATATTTGTGGTGACTAGAAGTCTGATGCAGATGCTTACATCGATGGGTTTGTTCTCTAGTTTGGCATCAGAGGATCCACATGCGCATATAGCTAAGTTGAGGAATGTGTGCAAAAGTTGTGTGGGTCGATCGGACTTAGACATGGATGTCATTGGATTGCGAGTTTTCCCTCTATCATTGATCGGCGATGTTGTTGTGTGGTTTATTGAGCTCCCTTATAACTCAATCTTTACATGAGAAACTGAGGTGTTCCTGGCAAGATTCTTTCCAGTGTCAAAGAAACTGAACCACAAAGATAAACTCAACAATTACGTAGCACAATATGGAGAGGCTGTGAGTAGTTCCTCGGACAGGTTCACTGCTTTCATAAGAGGCGTCCCGAATCACCGCATTGATGATGAATCACTGAAGGAATACTTTTACTGTGGCCAGGATGACAATAGTAAGGCGGTGCTAAATACTATCGCTGGAGGTTTATATGGTGAGTTGACTTTTGAGCAGATCGCTGAGAAGCTGGAGAAGATTTCCTAGAACAATAAAGCGTGGAGTACTAGATAGTCGGATACAGGGAGAAAAACGTTTGCAGTCCAAGCTACAACTAACCAATCTGCCAATGATATTTGTGAGGAGATGGTTCAGATGAGGACCGAACTGGGTTTTGTGTTGAAGCATGTAAGCGGAGGTACAGAAAAGGTAAATGCGGTTAATTACTTGACCAAGACTCCACCACCACCAGAGTTGGAATACTACTATGAGGAGGATGCTTATTTGGTGAATGATCAGATGGGGGGTTTCCAAGCCAACGCCCAAGGTTCCAACTCAAATAATTGGCTCCAAGGGCAAGGAAACCTAGGTTGGAACTATGGAAACTACAACCAAGAAGGTAACTATGTCCGGGATGGGAACTACAATCGTGACAACAACTACAACCGGAACAACTATGGCAACATAAATGATCGGGTTGAGACTTATGTTCCTCCAAAAAATAGGGAATCTGGCAAAAGGGAGACTGGGGGGGTAGTATGTCATGTATTGAGGAGATGATGCTGAAGATGATGAAGAGGTTTGATTCGACTGATGAGAATGTGAAGGACATGCGAAATGACTTGTCTGGACTTGATCAAAAAGTTGATGCCTATGCAGTGTCGATCAAGCAACTTGAGAAGCAGATAAAGCAGTTGCCGACTATAGTAAATCCATGTCACCCCAGCACACTTCCTAGCAACACCAACCAAAATACATAGAACGATCGGCATTGTATGGCAATCACTACTAGAGGGGGTAAGCAGACCATTGATCCACCTATGCCTTCTCGGGTCGAAGTTGAGGCTAGTAAAAATGGTGATGTGATTGAGGTACATCCGAGAATGCGACAGAGAAGGAAGTGGAGATAACCCAGAAAGTTGTTCCCATGCTTAGACCTCCACTTCCTTTCACATAGAGGTTAGTGAAGAAGTCTGAAGAAGGCAAATACCGCATGTTTATTAGTATGTTGAAGCAACTTCCCATCAATGTGCTGTTGAAAGAACTTTAAGCAGACCATTGATCCACCTATGCCATCTGGGTCGAAGTTGAGGCTAGTAAAAATGATGACGTGATTGAGGTACATGCAGGGTTTGAGAATGCGATAGAGAAGGAAGTGGAGATAACCCAGAAAGTTGTTCCCATGACTAGACCTCCACCTCCTTTCCCATAGAGGTTAGTGAAGAAGACTGAGGAAGGCAAATACCACAGGTTTATTAGTATGTTGAAGTAACTTTCCATCAATGTGCTGTTGATAGAACTTTAGAGCAAATGCTTAGGTATGCGAAGTTTATGAAGGACTTGGTAACTTAAAAATGGGCCGTGAGTTTTGAAGATGAGAATAAGTTGCAATATTGTAGTTCTATTGCTACATGGTCCCTTGTGCAGTAAAAAGAGGATCCTGGTGCTTTCACTATTGCTTGAACCATTGGGCTACTACATTTTGCAAAGGCTTTGTGCGATTTAGGTACTAGTATCAATCTGATGCCATTGTCTATTTACCAGAAGTTGGGTTTAGGGGATCTAAAACCAACTACGATACGACTTCTTATGGCTGATACAACTGTGAAGAAGCCCATTGGTGTGCTCCACGATGTACTAGTAAAAGTGGTGTCTTTTATCTTTTCGGCGGATTTTGTGATACTTGATTGTGATGTAGATTTTAAGGTTCCCATTATCTTTGGGAGACTATTCCTAGCCACTGGGCGCGCCTTGGTTGATTTGAAGAAAGGGCAGATGAAGTTCCGATTGAACAATGAAGAGGAAACTTTCAATATCTCTAGGTCCATGAATTTGAGTAGTGAGCTCAAATCGGTATCTATGGTGACACATATCATAGAAGGTGGTTCTGCGGTGCCTATTGAAGAGATGTTGGGTGTTGATGTACTAGCAGCGGTAATGATTAACTTTGATGGTAATGGTATTGAAGACTATTATGAATTGGTGGCCGGACTTGATAGGTTTGAATTGCGTTCAAAATCAAAGAGATTGGAGTTAGACATGAAGAGTCGCGACTCTCCACCTGCTAGACCGTCTATTGAAGAGGCTCCGAAAGTGGAGCTTCAGGCTCTACCATCACATTTGAGGTATGTATTCTTCGGGAAAGATGGTACTTTTTCGGTCATCATTGCGGCACATTTTAATGTGGCAAAAGTTGAGGCATTGGTTTCCATGTTTAAAAGGTTCAAGCGAGCTATTAGGTGGACTATTGCAGACATTATTGGGATTTCTCCTAGTATTTGTTCTCATAAAATTCAACTCATGCCAAATCACAAGCCTAGTATTGAGCACCAGAGAAGATTAAATCCGCCTATGCAAGAGGTAGTTAAGAAGGAAATCATCAAGTGGTTGGATGTTGGAGTCATTTATCCGATTACAGATAGTAGTTGGGTGTGTCTTGTTTAGTGTGTGCCCAAGAAAGGTGGGAATACTATGGTTGCTAATGCGAAGAACGAGCTTGTTCCGATGCGGCTTGTGACTGGATGGAGAGTATGCATGGACGACCAAAAATTAAATGCTTGGACAGAAAATAACTATTTCCCTATGCCATTCATGTATAAGATGCTGGATCACCTTGCTGGTAAAGGTTGGTATTGCTTTCTTGATGGTTATTCGGGCTACAATCAGATTTCTATAGCTTCAAAAGACGAAGAAAAGACCACCTTCACTTGCCCTTATGGGACTTTTCCCTTCAAACAGATGCCATTTGGGTTGTGTAATGCTCCAGCGACCTTCCAGCATTGTATGATGTCGATATTTTCTAATATGGTGTAGGACACTATTTAGGTATTTATGGATGATTTCTCTGTGGTAGGTGACTCTTTTAATCGTTGTCTGGACCATTTGGCCGAAGTGCATAAAAGGTGTGAAGAGTGCAATCTTATGTTCAATTGGGAGAAGTGCCACTTCATAGTGAAAGAAGGGATAGTTCTGGGTCATTGGATTTTTGAGAATGGCATTGAGGTTGATAGAGCGAAAGTCGAGGTAATAGAAAAGCTTCCACCACCTATCTCTTTGAAAGATGTTAGAAGTTTTCTTGGGCACGCAGGCTTTTTTAGGCGGTTTATTAAGGATTTCTCCAAAATTGCATTTCCATTGTGCAAATTACTTGAAAAGGAGTGTAACTTTTATTTTGATTATGCTTGTGTGAGAGCATTTGGAGAGTTGAAGGAAAAGCTAGTTTCCGCACCTATCATTATTTAACTAGATTGGGGGTAACTGTTTGAAGTGATGTATGATGCTAGTGGAGTGGCGCTTGGTGTGGTATTGGGACAGAGGCGAGAAAAGATTCTTCGTCCTATTTACTATGCTTGCAAAGCTCTAAATGTGGCTCAAAAGAACTATACAGTGACTGAACATAAGCTTCTTGCAGTGGTTTTCGCATTCGAGAATTTTTTATCCTACTTGCTTGGTACTAAGGTCATTATGCATACTGACCATTCTGCATTGAGGTATTTGATGGCTAAGAAGGATGCTAAACCGAGGTTGATTAGATGGTTATTGTTGCTACAAGAGTTCGATTTTGAGGTGAAAGACAGTAAAGGGACAGAAAATCAAGTTGCCGATCATTTGTCCAGATTAGAGGAGAAAGCTATGCTCAAACTAGGAGATGGGGCTGAAATTAATGATGTGTTTCCCGACAAACAATTATTGGCCACTTCTCATGATCTTATTCCTTGGTTCGCAGACTTTGCTAACTACTTGGCAAGTGATCTGGTCCCATCGGATTTGTCTTTTCACCAAAGAATAAAGATTATACATGATGTGAAGAAGTTCTTCTCGGATGATCCCTATTTGTTCCGAAATTGTGCTGATAGGATTATTCCTCACTTTGTGACTGAGGTCGAGATGATGAGTATACTAGAGGCGTGTCACTCTTCGCATGTTGGTGGTATTCAGACTGCGCATAAGATCTTGCAATTTGGGTATTATTGGCCTACCATCAACCAAGATGCTCATGATTTTTTCCAAGCTTATGATCGTTGCAAAAGGGAAGGAGGAATTTCAAAGAGGTAAGAGCTACCTTTGAATCCTATTCTGGTGATTGAGTTGTCTGATGTTCGGGGCATAGATTTTATGGGTCCTTTCGTGAGCTTACATGGGATGAAGTTTATTCTTGTTGCGGTTGATTATGTGTCGAAGTGGGTAGAAGCAATTGCGATTTCCAACAACGAAAGTAAAAGTGTCACCGCATTCTTGAAAAAGAATATCTTCTCCAGATTTGGTACACCTAGGGCGATTATCAGCGATGGAGGTTCCCACTTTTGAAATAAGTTGTTCAAGGCGCTACTTGAGAAATATAGCGTCTGCCACAATGTGGCCACTCCTTACCATCCACAATCTAGTGGGGAAGTTGAAGTGTCCAACAGAGATATCAAGCAGATTTTGGCTATGACTGTGAATGCTAATAGAACTGATTGGTCAAGGAAGCTTGATGATGCTCTATGTGTCTATCACACCGCATACAAGACTCCCATAGGTATTGGAATGACCCAAAAAGTTCTTAAAAATGTGCTTCGGAAGTTACCGGAAACTTGTTTAGCTATATATAAAAAAATCCATTTCGTTTTTCAAAAATCTGACTTCATATTCTTGTTTAGGGGGTCAAATTGAGTGGGAAATGGGTCTAACCCAAATTTTAGAGCAACCGTATCAAAATCCGAAATTTCCAAGTGAAGCCTTTTTCGAGGGTCTACTTTGGAGGGTCATATCTCCTAGCACACAAATTATTGGGTGGCCAATAACATATCCATGGAAAGCCCTTTGAGTTAGCTACCT
>JAJOOF010007027.1:0-19252 GCA_029582545.1 Solanum lignicaule | reverse complement strand
TTTTGATGTCCAGGCTTATTATGAACCTCTTCCTCACTTGAACTTCTCCACTCACTACTCTTTGAATCTTCTTTAAAGATGGTACTTACCTTTGCAAATTCTGCATCCATATACTTGGTGTTTGGATATTTCAGTCATAAAGATTGTTAGGACCGAAATAATTAGGTGTCATGCGAAAGCTAACAAAGCAAACCTCGAAAGACCATGAATAAGAAGACAAATGAGAAATATACTAAAAGACACAAAGATCTAACGTTCCTACATCCACAAAAGAGATGAGTAATTCATAAAAATGAGAGTACAAAATATAGAGAGAAACAACCTCACCCAATTCACTCGGAATACAAAGAGGTTCACACAAGTAATAACTTGTGTCCCACAAATTCCCCCGTAAACAAAACTCTCAAAGCCCCTACGACTACATTGTGAATGCTGATTAAATTAGAAGGAATGAGAAATAGAGTCCTAAACATTTTCATACAAGAAAAGGACTAACCAAATATGGAGACTTTTATGTTTTCTTTTTAGGAAAAGAAAAACTTATTTATAGTAAGAAACTCAGGGCAAATACCTATTATGCATCCATATACTTGGTGTTTGGACATTTCAGTCATAAAGACCTCCTTATTGTGGTCGTGGTGCTTCTTTGACTTCTTATTGCAATGCGTCGGGAGTTTCAAAGTGACTTACAGTAGATACTTCTGGTGCAAGTGATTTGGATTTTCCAGTTGCCTGTTGGTTAATTTTTATCTTGTTTCCCTGTTCTTTTTATTTGAGCTATTCTTGCAGCTTTTGCTCAAGTGCTATTGAGTCTGGTAGGAAACTTCAAAAGGATAAAGATTTGAAGAGTTCTGGACAAACACAACTGCTACAACAGTTGTTTAGCAACTGTTCCCTTGATTTGCTACAGCAATTGGTCTAGCAGTTATTATTCCTAGTTGTAGTTTATGGTGTCAGTCTTATCCTATTGCGTTCTGTATAAATATGTAATTAGGATTAGTTATTTGGGGTATGTTCTTAAGAATTAAAACTACTGTATTCTGAAGTCTTGTCCTCTCCATACGGACAACTTTATTGGTATAATTGTGTTTAAGAGTCTTGAACAAACTATTGCCAGTAAATTTACTTGGTTTGTTCTATTTCTTCGGTTCTCTCCTTCTGGTTACTATCAAACACATAGCTCACACATATAAATACTCGAAAGTGACTTACAATAGGTATCATCTTCTTGAGTTTATCGAATGATGAAATGAATCCCAATCTTGCCTATTGCAGCCTGTTCGTGTTGTGGACAACGATTTTCATCCATTCTGCCCAAAATCTTATTGATACATTCATACTAAGCAACATACTTCTACATATCTCAGCCAATTGTCTATTTTTTTCTTTCAGTTACTCCATTTTGTTGTGGCATACTTGGGCAAGTCAAATGTCGCCTTATCATCCTCTCTTAAGGTAGTCATTGAACCCACGTGATATGTATTCTCCCCCATTGTTCGTACATTGATTCTCTTTCTAATATCATTTTCCACAATGTGTTGGAACTCTTTAAACTTTTTAAATACATCAGAATTCTTTAAGAAGTATTCTGTAAATCCATTCCTTGAGAAGTCATTAATGAATGTTACCATGTATTAACATTGAAAGAATCCGAGCAACATGATCTTTCATTATTGGTAGCAAAAGCAGAAGATGAGAAAATTCATGAAAATCAATAATAACTGTTAGACACAATATTATCAAGTTTTTATCAATCATTTCATCATTAATAATACATGCATTCCAAGTAATTTAAATGAATATATTGAGAAAAATTGTTTTTTTTTCTTTGCAGATTTTCAGAAGTGGCTAATATCCAGGGTTCTTGCTCACTAAATATCCATGGAAAGATTGCTAGTCAAATGTTGTCAAAGAGAACAACATACGCCGCGTATCTAGTGTACAAATTAGCTCCAAGTTCATATTCTGGTCTCGTAATTGGTAATTCAGTTGTTAGATTTGTCAATTGTGAGACTGAGGAACCACGAAGAGTCAAGAGAATTAATTGGACTAATGCTCAAAGAAGAGTTGATAGATGGATGGAAATAGAAATGGGGAAGTTTTTCAATGATGCAGGGGAGGACGGAGATGTTGAAGCGCGATTAATGGATATCAGGTGTCACTTTGGGATAGACAACCTCTTTGTTGAAGGAATAGAGTTTCGAGCAGAATGAAGAAGAAATAATTCCCTTTACTACGCCGAGACACAAGTCTCTCTCTCTCTTTTGGACTATGTTGCAGGACTCATATCAGATGCTCCAAAGATATACTATTTTGAAGGATTCGTCATACACCTGGCAACATTTTGTATTTCTAAGTTGTTAAGAAAAGGTTTGGATTTTTTGTATTTGAGAAACTTTTCTGAAGTTTGGTTGACTAATTGGTTTTGGCTGTCCATCAAAGAAGTTTCAAAAACTTGTAGTCTTTATTTTATTTCTATATAAACATTACATAAATTCAACAACTTTAATCTATTGATTTTTCCAATGGACTATTTCCGATTTCTCCCTCAAGGTTGAATATCGGAAATTATCTCCTTAATATCACCGACAGGTGCAGCTACGTCTTCATTTATGTCATCGGTTAATAGTGAAAAAGGAATGTATGTCTATGATACTCACATGATTACTTTGCATAAGCTCCATTTTTTAAAATGTTACGAAAGTTAGAAATATCTTAAATTTTTTAAATGTTCTTCCATTCCGGTATTTTAAAATAATTATTGAAGGATCTTCGTTATTTTAAACATGATGATGAAAGTATATACTTTTTTGTCGTAGTTACGGTCTCGAAAATAAAATAAAAAATCTCTTTGATCATATATTTTTAAAGGCTTTCTAAATTTTTTGAATTGTTAACTAGAGTTGTAGTATATTTTTTTATGTAGTTTCTGAATATACTTACAGATTGGAATAATATATTAATATTTCTACTGCAATAATAAAAATTAAGGAGGGAAAACAAAACCTACAATATTGCAAACATGAGGAATTATTAATTGTGTACATAATTGATATTTAAAAATTGGCAAAATTTGGGGGAGGACCAAAAGTGCGCCAATATTACAAACATGAGGAATTATTAATGCTCCATGTGAAAATATAAGGATGACTTTTGAGTTTTAACCCAAAGATAAGGGATTATTTTAGGTTTTTCCTCTAAGAATTTATTTCTAGAGTACTGGACATCCACACTAGCTAATTGTTTTATACTCTAACACATGTGAACAAAAAAAACATTATTAAAACGAAGAAGGGCCTAAAATGCCCTTCAACTATTTGAATTGATACAAAACTACCATTCATCCATTTTTCGATTTCTAAATATCCTTGACATTAACCTTTTCGCTCAAAAATACCCTCGATATAAATTTTTAGCTCATATTTGCCCTTATTTTTAACAACTCTCCTACAGTAAAATTATTAAATATTTATTTATTATGTTGCCTAATTTGATTGGTCCAAACTTAAACTCTTCTATAATAATATATAATAAAAACTACATATGATTCATATTTTGACCTGATACGCTTGATAATAATATTTTACAAAATATAAATTTCATCTTCCTATTGCATATTTTAAATTAACCCTCAATTTATTACAACTCAATTCATAATTAGGGATCTAATTAAAATTCATACTCGCCCCATCAGATCATCAATCTAAAAGAGATTATTATATTTTATTTATATAAAATTCTCTATCAATTATCCAATTATCTTATTCATTTCCTCTTTCTTTTTTCTTTTTTTAAAATCTTATTATTAATTAGATATAAAGGATTAAAACTTGAAATAAACTTACATGATCATATTCTTTTAATTTGTATTATTTTCATGGTGGGTGGGGATAGAAAAAAAAAGTTTTTTGAATTTTGGATACATACAAACGAAAAATTGTAGTATACGTACATAGTTGTTAAATTAAATCATCTTCTATTGAACTAATTATTTATAAAGGAATGTAGTCGTTATTTCTCCTTTTTTTCTCCCTTGTTTAATTGTCATTAGTTGAAAAAAAAATTATAATTTAAAATATTGAATAAGATTCGAGAAGAAAAAAAAGTGGAGGAGAGAGGACGTGGGGGGGATGGGGTAGATAGTAGATGATTTGTCTTTTTTTTCATTTTAAATTTATTATAGAACCCAAAATTAGGTCAATCACACGAGTCCATATATTAAGAAATTTCAAATTATTTTAATAGAGAAGGGTCTAAAATGCCATTAAACTATGCGATTTGGTATAAATTTACCTTCCATCCACCTTATGAGTGTGGACTGTTAGAAATAATGGTTATTTTGAGTCAAAATATTGACGTCAAAGGTATTTGAGGGCTGAAATATGGATAGAGAATAGTTTTGTATCAATTCAAATGGTTGAGGGGCATTTTAGGCCCTTCTTTGTTATTAAAAAATTTCATGTGAACAAAAATTGATTTTAAAAAATAATTTTATAATGGGTGAAAACTATGAAATAACTGAGTAAAGAAGAATAATTAAAATTTAAAATAAAAATTTAAGTATACGCTTAATTGGAGTCGTTAATATTATCTAGGCTCGATGGGTTGACCTAACCTAACTTGTATTTTAAATAAGGTTGAGCTATGATTTTTGGAGCTCATTTAAGAAAAAGGGTGTTTTAGCCCGACCTGGATAAGTCTGTTGGCACGTGAAGCTTGAGCAATATGGGTTGGGCCGGGCCCATGGGCTAATAAAAAAATAGAGTATTAAAAATAACAAAAGTCAAAATTCAAAGGCAATTTAAAGTTTGAAATATTAAAATTTAGAACCATCAAACATGATATAATAACTGTCGTTTGGTAGAGTGCATTGGAGAAAATAATGCTTGCATTAGCTTGATGTATTATTAGTACCTTGTTTGGTACACTTTTCTAACATATGCATAACTAATGCTTGTATTAGTAATACACTCTATTGTGTATTGAAGAGTGTATTACTAATACCATCTATGTCTATGCATTAGTAGTGCAATGGGTTCTAATGCATGCATTAACATTATTAAAGACACAATTGCCCTCAAAAACTTTTTTTACATCCTTTCCATTATATTTGTTGAGGGTATTTTTGTAAACAAATATTTTTTTCTGAAAAAACTATGCAATGCATAATATTTTTAGTACACCAAACCAAACATTGTATAAAAAAATCTTATCATAACTAATGCAAGCATAACTAATACAAGCGTTACTAATGCAAGTATTACTAATACACTATATTTTGCATTATTCTTATACATTCTACCAAACGATCAGTATTCTTATCACTACTATATCATCAGAATCATCATTCAGCATTGGTGACATATTCTCACCAAATATAGATATTGCATCCATCATAAAAATATTCAAACATTTATAGCTACTTGAAACCGGTGGCATGATTTATCAATTAAATTATTTTTTGTGTACATTTAAATACTATACGGTAGTTCTTAAATTTAGTTATTTTTTATTTTTTAACTAATTGATATTGCATATTAACTATATATGAAATGAAGATATCTTATCGATATTTATGTTAATATTTTTAAATTATAATTTAATTTTAAAAATTATAAAAAAAATATATACTTACTTTTAAAATAAGTGGGCTAACCCACACAGCCCGCACCCCATATATTGGTGGGCTGGGCTGCCTATTTTCTGGCCCACAAAAAAAAAGTGGATCAACCCTGCCTGACCCGTCAAATTTAAAAATTTGTATGGACTTTTCGAGTGGGGCGGGCCAGCCCATATTGACATATCTACGCTTATGAAAAATGTTAGGAATTTTTCATTAGAATTCCAGTAATATAATTGTTTTTTAGGGGAAAATTACGTGTATAAGTAAACACATACTAGACATTACTTAACATAGTTATAGTTTGCCTTAATTACAATTCGCGACCTATTTTTAGCTATAATTACACGGCTTAGCTTTTTAGTTTTGTATAATTCGAAATTTGTATAACTTTACTATAATTCAGAAATTGTATAATATAATTTATATAACTGTTTACACTTCTTAAACTGTAGCTATATTTCGTAAATATGCAAACTATAGTTATGAAACATAATTAAATTTATTATAGTGACTATTTGCGAAAGTTTCGCTTGTTTGAATAGGAAGAGATTTTTTCCTTTTCCTTTTCTTTGTAGGATTAGGAATTAGGATACTTTCCTTTCCTTTTCCTTTTAGGATTCTACTCGTAAACTCCTTATATATACCCCAACATAACCTATTCTCAAACATTCATAATATCATTCTTCTTTTTCTCTATCGTCATGACTAGCATGAAAGTGGGAGGAAACACTTTGCCTGTTACTGTGGACGAACATGGTCAAGTCAGGTACGATGTGATTGCCAGACAAGCCGAAAACGCTAAGAAAATTGTATATTGCCACTACAATGATCTTGTTCCCAAGTTTGTTAAGGATCATGACGAAGACTTGGAATTCGATGTGGTACAAGAGAAGAAGAAACTAATTGAGGAGACTACTCGGGAGACCAAGGCTATCCTTCTTCAGAAGATTGGTACACAACAATCTTGGGACTCTATGGAGCCACCTAAGTTCATTAAGTACAAGTCTTGTAAGCAGCAGGGTTCAAGACTTATTAAGATGGTTGAGAAGGCGGTGGACCCTATGGAGCCACCCAAGTTCAAGCACAAGAAGGTACCTAGGGCATCTGGTTCACCGCCAGTCCCCGTTATGCATTCTCCTCCTCGTCCTCTTACAGTGAAGGATCAACTGGATTGGAAGATTCCGCCTTGTATATCGAACTGGAAGAACCCTAAAGGCTACACAATCCCACTTGATAAGCGTCTTGCTGCTGATGGGAGCAGAGGAATTGAGGAGGTTAAGATCAATGATAATTTCCCAAAACTTGCTGAGGCTCTGTATGTTGCAACTGAGAAAGCTACAGAAGCAATTGCAATGCGGTCAAAGGTTCACAGAGAGATTATTCTCAAAGAGAAGGAAAAGAAAGAGATGGAGCTTCAGGAGTTGGCACGCAAGGCAAGAGCTGAGATAGCTGCAGGTCTTAAGAATGATGTGGATGATTATGAGGGTCGATTACGGAGAGAGAAGATAAGCAAGGAGAGACATCAGGAGAGGAGATTGATGGAGGCAAAAGAGGGTGCAGCAATGAAGAGGAGAAAGATCAATACCAGAGATGGAGACCGTGATATCAGCGAAAAGGTGGCTCTTGGGATGGCTTCTACGTCAAGAGGTTGTGGAGAGACCATGATGTATGACCAGAGATTGTTCAACCAGGAGAAAGGGATGGATACTGGATTTGCTGATGATGATGCCTACAACCTATATGACAAAGCCCTATTTACTGCTCAGTCTACTCTGTACAGACCAAAAAAAGACGTTGATTCTGATACATACGGAGAGCAACAACAGGAGAAGATCACTCGCTCTAAGCCTGACAATGCATTTGCTGGAACTTCTAAGAGGACTGGTCCTAGAGATAGACCTGTGGAATTTGAGGCTGATCCATTTGGTTTGGACCAGTTTTGGACAGGTGTGAAGAACAATATGGCAAATGATGGTAATTGAGGCACCATGAAAGCAGTGACGCGAGATGGCTATGAAACAACATCTAGAAGAACTTGTATTGCTTTGGAGAAGGGCGTTGACGACATCCTGGTTGGCTTGCACAATGTAATTTGTTTCTTCTTTTTTTTCTTTGATGCATTTGAACAATGTCATTTCTCTTTTACATGTCTATCAAATAATAAAATTTTCCACTAAAGCTGTGTCAAGCTTTACTCAATGTGCATCCGCCCCTGCCGATAGAAAACCTCAGGTTTCTTACCAAACTTGAGAAAATTAATGAGAATATCTGATGATTCTCCCCAAATCAATGAAAAATCTGACTAAAACAAGTAAGGCAGCAAAATCAATAAATTTGAAAATAAGAAAATAATGTCTGGAGAAATCCATACAAGATTATGAAGTTCTAGAAGAAAGAGTGAGGAGAAAGGTAATTAAAAAGTCAAATGTTTACTGTGGTCTTCGTATATTCGACTTAGATTAGGTGGAAACAGGGGGGAATGGAAACGAATTGAGGGTCCAAATAGGATTTATATTGAATTAAAATATGGATACAAGTTGGGTCTTTGCCATGTTCTTTCATCACAACAGATGAGCACTGAAGATACCTGGACACAGCTCCCCATTAGTTTTCAAACTACAGCCGACCTCACGTGTTGTTTGTGGAGCACACAATAGTACACGAATCTACTCTAGAGGCACTACTAAAAGAAACTCAAACTTACTGTACATTTTAGACCTCAGAAGTCTCTTCTTTAGAGATTCATCCAAGAGGAACGATAGCTAAGTTTTCTACTGTATGCTTCTATCTGATACATGAAGCAAAATGAATTAGTGTTTATTGAAACAGATAGACATGAAATAGAGAGTATTAGACTATACTCACTGTGAATTCGGAATTTCGGATATTCCAATTCAGTCCGGTTCATCTGGTCAAATCTTCTGGCAAAATTCGGTAATCGTCTATTTGTTTAGTTTGATGCTTCTGCTGAAGCATCAAGATCATCGTTCTTCAGGTTGTAGAGCTTACATTATAACTTACGCACTGCATAGAACAGAACACCAAGCACTTGAGGATTTGAATAACATGAAATTCATTTCATTTTCTGTTCCTTTTCAGGGTGTCCATGTCTTTCCATTGTTTTCTTCTTCATGACAAAATAATCTTTTCAATGTGGTAATTGTAATCAGGCCTTTCTAGTTAATTTATTGTAATTCACTCAACATCATACAAGCACTCCGACATCGTTCAGAATCATTATAACATAAATACTAAATTTGTAGAAAAACATACCTAAAGCTGGAAGCAAGATTGTATTATGCTGATAGCTTTTTGGTGTAAGATTAGAATGATGCTTGACACATCCTGTGAACTTTTTTCAATATTCACTTGTAATCATTTTGTATGTAGCTACAGCACCTCCTTAGTGCTCTGATTTTAACATCAAAAACACTAGCCACTTTAAAAAAAGAAGTTGGGAACGGAATCTTTTGTTGCTAATATTGTCATTTCAACCCAAAGCAAATTTACTCTGGATTGATCTGTGATATATTGAAATATGGGCTAAAGTATTGTCTTCTTTTGGTAAGATAGGCAAGATAAATGTTCACCGTAAAATGGTGGACAAGCTAACAGACCTTTTGCTACAGCTTTTGACATTTTACCATCTTTATTATCCAGAAGATACTTCATACGTCACTCTGTCAAAGCTGAAGAATTAAAAATGGAACAAATAAGGAAGTAAAGAAGAAACTCACAAAATGCTTTCTTCTGACAATTTCAACCAATGGAATGAGATCTATTTTGCGAATTAAGATTCCTACTGTCTTTCAGCGAAGTGACGAAGTTGGATAAAACAAGTGAGTCATTACGCGCATCCCTCTCATTAAGCCACTGCTCCTCAATATGGATACTGACATCCCTTTTAGTGTCATTCCATTTACAATAGTTAGAATTAGGAAGGAAAGGGCATGGGTACTGAATAACTCTCTTGCTGTTACAGAAAAGAAAGAAAAATGAAAATGTTACCTCTTCAGAGAGAGAACTTCATAATTTCTGCGCAGATAATCAGCATACTTGATAAGGGCATCTTGTGCATACTGCCTCCCCACTGATCTTACTGAAGCAGCATTAAGTAAATTCTCCAGTGTGCCATGCTTTTTCAAAAGCTTCAAAGCAGTCTTTCGACCAAAACCAGGAACAACATGCTGGATTCCAGGAACACCATCAACCTCATCACCCAGCATGCACCCTTATCCAGAAAACCACAAAATTTAGCAGCCAACATAATAACAGCAGACACTCGAGAACAAAACTGATGATTAGATGATTCTAACAGCATCGACACTCAAGCATCCAAAATCCACACATCCCCTACGGTAGCTAGCCCATATTGGCTAGAGCCCAGAAGTGCAGACATGGAAAAATGCTAAAGCCTTGTAAGAAGAACAGGATAGCATGAAACACACGAAGCTATATGGCAACAAAAGAGGCTTTTGTTCTTCCTTTTACCAAGTCCCGCCTGCACTTTCTTCACAATGCTACCTCAGCTGCTCAGACTTGGGTGCGGGTGTCTGATACAGGTGCGGATTTAGAGGTCAGATCCTTCTTGATCTACATTTTAAGATTCGGGGGTACCGATAGGGGTGCGGGGATTCGGCTAAAAATAATTCAAATATCTAAAATTAGAGTTGCATGTCTAAATTATGAGACATTATGTGGTAAATTTAAAAGGTATTCTGAGGAGAGACTACTGATCAAGAGGAGATTTACCGAGGGTGACATAAGGAAAAGACGGACATAGAAATTATGTATACAAGGTACTTCATTTTTTTCAATTTCACGTTAGCTTTTGTTTTGATTGAATTTCTCTGTCAATTTTGGTCAAAGTACCGAAAACTGGTTGAACACATCCGGTACGATAAAAGAGAAGAATAAAGAATTATAGATGTATTGAACCTATGTTCATATCAATGGAAGATCTTCTCAAAAATATTTGGTATGAAAAAATATTTAGTAGATGTAGTAAAAATTAGAAGAAAAAGATATCTTACCCAAGATTAAATTCCCACACTGACCTTCAATTTTACCCCTCTTCCTGGAAAGAACCACTCCCTACTTTCGCCTCTCTTAATTTTCATATCCCAATCAGCTAAATGTCGGTCACAAACTAGCAGGAGTTGGTTATATGAATCCTCTATATTTGGTCTGCTCTATTCAGGACCACTTCATTTCACTAATCCATAATTTTCCTTTTAATATAAATGGGGATCTCTTAAACTACAGTTCTCATCTCACCCAAATCCTGCCTAACAAGGAAGTAGAACAATGACTTTTTTTTATGAAGAAGTAGAATAATGACTTTTAATTTGCAGCTATGATTAAGATATATTATTAACTTCAACAAGTACATGAACTAGTAACTTAAGTTAAGATAAAACTACACCTAAAAGGAGTGTGACATACTTACTCAGGCTCAAATCAGACCTTGGATCACAATTGTACTGTGCCACATAGTGTTTTAGGGTGTAAAAGGACCATCTATTGAACTCTGGTACTGGCATGACAATTTGAACATCATCAGATATCAGTTGTTTGAAGTCTTTGTCAGGAGAGGCAACGACAACTCGGTGCCCCCTTTGTATAACCTGTTCTACAAGTGTGGCTATAACATCATCTGCTTCATGTGATTCAATCTTAACTACCTGCATACTACACTTAGTCAAAAGCCCTTCTCATCATGCTAACAAGATTGTGCAATGCAAAAAAATATATGAGCAACACATAGAAGAAAGCTTCCAAACAAGACTGTGTAGTGCAAAAAATAATATTCTGAGCGAGAATGTCCAGCCCAAAAATATAAACAAGTCTGCAATTATAACGTATGTTGTTCGGACTCTCCAAAACTGATGCCACACCTGTGTCGGATCCTCCAAAATGCACATCCGACATGAACATGGCAACATTTCTAAAGAGTCTGAGCAACATAGATTATAAATACAACAATCATTGTCAAACCTGAGGCAGGAGATGCACGAAGTAGCAGGAAAATACTAAGATAAAAAATATTATAAACTAAAGCTGAAATGACATTAATAGGCCTCAGAAACTGTTCTCTTGAGAGAAAACTAGCTGGTATTGATTGTGCCATTCAGCGTTCATGGATTTAATTATTTGGTCCAAGATTCGTTCTTTCTTCATTCAACTTTTGCTATATATGAATCTCCAGAGTTGTTGCTTGACACATTTCACCATAAGCAACTCACATTTCAGAAGCAAATTTCTTTCTGACGAGAAGGAAAAATTAAATCTATATCATGGTCCATGCTTCTTAGTATCTCCAGTTAGAAATAACATTGTAGTTAATATCAGTAAATTACACTGTCGACGGCTCGACGCACAAAAAAATAGAAGACCTTTCTCAAATCGTTAGTAAAGATAACCGTCAACTTCAGACTACTAAAGTAACCAGATTCCAAGGATGCATCAATAAACCAAAACTACAAGTATTGATGAAGAAATTGTTCACTCACAGGAACGTTGCAGTTCTGAAGAACATCCAAGATGAGCCTATGTGATCTTTCAATCGTACTCATTGGAGATTTTACTGCACCTTGCAACTGATGCCAGTATTTCCTCCTACTTGCTTTATAGGAAGGTAACAACTGTCTTCTATACTCATTACCTCTTTCTCCATCAATAACCTGTAAAACAATCACCCAGTTCAAACAATATGTAGTTCATGATGCTTTCATATACCATCTACACCTTCCAAGCAAGGTCCTAGCTCATTCAGACGAACTCAGTAGCTTTTTCTTAGACTTTGTATTGAAAAAAACCACTCCATTAAACATGTACAAATACTTACAGGTACAATAAGGTGAATCAACAAGTAAGATTATATTTATACAGTATATACCACCCCTAACACTCCAACTCTTTTATTTCTCATTTCCTAGCTCAACAAACAGAGTTATACACAGAATAAGCTTACAGCAATAACAGGATCAGTGAGGCTAACTTGAGAGAAGAAAAGGGAAATCCAATGAGCAAAAGATTGCAAAGAAGGAATGCTTCCTTTGTAACAAATAGGATTAACATCCAAGAAAAAAACCCTCTTTTTCCTTGAATTCTTGTAATGGGTATCTCTACTTTTCCCAAAAGGTTCATTCCCTTGTTGCAAAATTGGGTCTTGCACAACAGGATGACTATGAGAAGAAGATGAAGAACAAAAAAGAGGGCTTAGTTTTAGCAAATTTCTTTGCTGTTTCAGTGGGGAAACAAGAACTGGGTGGTGGGTAGAGTTTGGAATTGGGTGGAAATGGCGAGGTGTGATAGTAAATGGTGGAAATTGCTGAATCTCCATGGTTGCTAATTGCTAAACCTCTAATGGAGTACTTCTACCTATCTCATCTAGTCTTTAAGGTTCTAATGGAAACTTTAGGGATTGAAAATAGTGAAAATTATAGTTGATGTCTAGAACCATAATAATCCTTACTTTAGGGACCAAAGATGTAATTAGGATAATAAAGTAAAATGGGAGAAAATGGAGTACTACATGTATATATTTGGTACGGGAGTTTTTGGCTAAAAACATTCCTCAAATATACTCTAAATTTAAACATCCTCTCTTTACTACCACAATGAGCAAAAAACATCCCTTAACTATCCTAAAAATGGCCATATTCATCCTTTCATCTTTTTTCTTGATAGAAACTTTAAATTCATTTCCTTTCATGTAAATGAAGCTAGAATTAACTATGGATAAATATGTGGCGTTTTTCACATATTAAAGTTGTAATTCTTCTCACGTAATATAATGAAAAATACATAGTAAAATATTTATAAAAAGTTCATAGTTTGTATCTTAAGAAGCGAAAAACGTCACATAAATTGAAAAAAAAAAAAAAATTTATGTAATATCTAAATATGTTACTTCTATATTTTTTAAAATACCGTAACTAGTGTTTATCAACAAAAATAAAATAAAAATAGACTACCTTCATACTTTAAATTCCCTCATTGTCTAGGGAATAAAGAGAAAATTATACATTTTTTTCTTATAATATTCGGTTGCTTATCTGATCAGTAATTATATAGAGCGAAAAATATTTTACTCGAAATTTTTTGCTCACTTTTTACGGGACATCCTGGCTGTTACTGTGAAGTTGAGGATGCAAACCTCTCTTCCTAGCTCATTCAATTTAGTTAGGATTGTCTATTACTACTATAAGCTAAGAGAATAATGGGAGCAAACAAAACAGAGGATTTGTAGGTTGATCAATCGTTAGTTTTTTTGACAAAAACTAATTAAAGGATGAATCTTGCCATTTTTAAGATAATTGAGTTTTTTGTTCATTGTGATAGTGCAAGGATGTGGTTTAAACATAGAGTATAGTTGAGGGATGTTTTTGACCAAACACTCTTTGGTACGGAGGAAAGTAATATTTTTTAATTTTCTCATATTTGATTGTTAAATCTTTGAAAAATAACTTTTTCAAAAATGACGAAAATGAAACGGAATGTAGGGGTGTTCACAGGTCGGTTTGGATCGGTTATTGGTCAAAATCAAAACCAAAACCAAACCAACTTAATCGGTTTTAAAATTATCAAAACCAAACCAAATATAATATACATTTATCGGTTTGGTGGTTATCAGTTTCGATTGGTTTGGTTCAGTTATTCGGTTATTAACCATATACAAAAATAAAAGAAACAATTTATTCAAAATGTGAAAAAGTGATAACAATCCATTCAAAACGAAAAATAGTTAGAATGACTTAAATTACTGAACTTTCGATCACTAAATTTACTATCAATAAAGCTTTAAAATTCACTATATTGGCCTAGAATGAAGAGACAATAACATTTTCAGTCTCACAAAGAATTGTCATATAGATACTCATATACATGAAATCAATAAGATAAATGTTTTCATCTTGGACATTTTTGCTTTCGATAAGTAAATTATAATGAAATTTTAATGAAAATATATATAAGATCTTTAAAAATTGTTTATAAAAATAATATATTAAGTATGTATATTATTTATCGGTTCGGTTCAGTTATTTCTTTGGTTTTTTCAAATAAAACCATAACCAAATCAAATACTATCGATTTTCAAAAATCTAAAACCAAATCAAACCAAACTTAAATAAAATCGATTTTATTTTATCGATTTGGTTCGATTTTTCGATTTGGATCGGTTTTTATCCAAACCGTGAACACCCCTAACGAAATGTATGCACGGTTGAAATGTGGGAATGGGGGTAGGGAGGAGCATGGTCCAACGAATGAATCGTTCATAATGGACAAACAAGTTTCGTAAATCACATTTTAAATTTAGAGTCTCCTTCCTATTAATATGGGATCTTTTTCCTTCTGAAAATAAGTCCATCAATTTATGTCAACAACTCACACTGTTCCTTTTTACATATTTCGTGTAACTGATTTGAAAAATGGTTATTTATTTAATGATAAGGATAAAAAAAAAAAAATTATTCTAATTTGTCAAAATGGACGAAGAAATTTATTTTCAGTACTAGAGGGTGTATTATATTTTGAGATACATTCAAAATTAAAATAACAATTTTAACTAGGCATAAGCTAAATAAGTCATATCCATAAGTAAAGTAATGACTATTAGCTCAACATTTTGGCAATTCACAAACTCCATGTGGTTTTGCGAATTCAAATTTCGTTTGTCTTAATTTATGTTATATATTTTTTTATTAATTAATTTATTTTGAGAAAAAAAGAAAAAGGTGCATATCTCTCTTTAAAATGATTTAACATGAATCATCATTTATTTCTACACAAATGTCATCGATAACAATAACAATAACAAACAATAATAATGGTGATGAAAACCATTACAATAACAATAACGATAACAATTCAATTAATCAAGACGGCATAGGAGGTATTCAACTTCGACAAGTTTAGTCAAAGGCATTACCCATTCATCATATAAACGTGAAACTAATAATGGATTAATTTTGCCCTTCACTTCTTCAACGCTATCATTTAAGGTCACTTCTTGACCAAACACTTTAGCTTTCTTCGCTACTCTCTTCTTTACCATCTCTTCAACCGCTTCAAATGTTAATAACTTCATTAAAGCATCTCTATCCTGCAAAAATAACGATACGTCAAAGATAATTAATATTACTGCGCGAAGTGCGAATGAGTACACTTAATCGTAAGTAATGAGATACCTGAGCAAGAATAAATTGTTTATATTCATCAGTGCTATCTCTGAATTTAACTTCAGCAACAAATTTTCCATAGTGAATCCTTCTAGATAGTGCCTTCAACAACAAAAGAAAAAATCAATAAAAAAATCACATCAGCTTATAAATATTGAAGAAAAAAATTCAATGTTTATCCAACTTTAAATTTTATTTTATTTTCATTTTCCCTAGTTCACTGGACTTCAACTAGTAAAGTCAAATTATTTATTTTTGAAATAATTGTAAAAAAAATATTAAAAGGTGTAACATGAAGTGTCAGGTAATGTTATTTTTAATGTCGAATAGGCTTTAATTAAAAATGATAAAAACAAGGGCAAAGGGTCTGAAAAATACTTTAATTTTGACCGAAATTATTGTTACGATATCAAACTTTATGGAGGATCTTTTACCCTTGCACTATTTAATAGTGTATTTTAAAGGTATATATGTGTCCACGTGGACACATTACTATTTATAATGATGCTATATTTATGATGTCTACGTGGGCACATATATACCTTTAAAATATACTATTAAATAGTGCAAGGGGGTAAAAGATTATTTTCAAAGTTCAGTATTGTTACAACAATTTCGGTTAAAGTTCGAATATATTTCAGACTTTTTTCCCTAAAAATAATGAGTTGATCATTCTAACATGTGTTGAAGTCACATTTTTTTTTATTTTAGAATAAGCTGCAAGTTGCTAAAAAAAATCAGAGATAAAAAAAGATATAGCTTAATTGGAGAATGCAGAGAACTTTATTCTTTATGTTTGCCTAGCTGGATCAAATTTTATATTGAGTTAAGTGTGGGTTTTTTATATTTTTTATTTTGAAATTGAGATTTTAAGACACAAAATTCAAATTAGTTCAGCTTTAAAATAAATAGTAAACATCGAATGAAAAATCATAAAATAAAAAGAAAATATTCATATTTTGTATTTGCAATAAATTAATGAGTGAATGCGAGGCACGTGGTCTCTCGTACGATCGAGTAATATGTATATTCACTTTAATTCTAAATTATAACGTTAAATTTCTTGATATGATAAAAATATCGGATGCGAATAAGTATTTACCTGCAATAATTGAATGTCACAAGCAGCAGTAGTTGCAAAATTTGCATCATCATCAGCCTCAGTACAAAATAGTGGAAGCATTTGATTTATATAAATATCCAATATCTTCTCATTTACATTTACTGATTCTGCTGCAGGATGCAAAACCTATATAATATTAATCAAATTAATTAGTGTTAATTATGATAATTTTAAAATCCTAATTAAAAACACAGCATAATTTATTTATTTTTAAGAAATTTACATTAATACTCTAATAAATAGATACTTACTGGTGTGCATTTGGTAAGTGGTATGATTGAGTCAGACAAATTATCTGGGAAGAAAGGATTTTCCTCTGGGGATAAGTATCTACCAACCTGTTATATAATAAAATCAATTAACTTAAAGGAATTTAATTTTTCTTTGGGATAAAGCTCTCCATATCCAAATCCAAAAATTTTAATTAAATATTTTTTTATTTTATCATAATCTTTGATGATAAATATTTTCTTTTCAAACTTATTAAAGAAACGCGCAACAATCGTTGAAAATAGGATCCTAATAGTTTAGTCGATTTCTAAAACAATCACTCAATCAAAAGTTATTATCTGAGACAGACGCTTTCTTTCTTTTCTTTTTCAAAGAAATGGAGTAAAAATGAAAAGTGATTTTTTGAGATAATAACTAGTAATCGAGTAAATATCTAAAAATCAATTTGATATTTTCCTAATTTAAGAGATCATTTTAGAAAATTGTGAGGAAAGTACCATTATCCTGATATTAAGTAAATGAAGAAATTCAAAAAAAAAAAAACAGTCAATGAATGAATATGTGATTTAGATGCACGTCATAATGTAATTTAAGTTTCAGATTTAAGGGAGGAAGAACAATTATAGAATGAAAAAATAGAAAATAAATAAATAAATCATGGTCAACACAAAATTAAAATAGCAAACAAGTAAACAAAGGAATTTAATAAGTTCCGAAAAATAAGGAAAACCTACCAAAAGAGTACAAAGATAAAGACAAACACCATTGACATTTCCAAGAACTCCAACAACAAAGCCGAGTCTGACCGAATTTAATAACTTTTATTTAAATTATATATTTATGTTAAGAAAATTTATTAAATTTATATACGTATCAAATCTAAAATCTAACTATTTGCACTTAAACATGTCACTTTAAAAATTCAAAAGTTAAAATTCTGATTACGCCTCTGCAAAACAAACAACCATCCAATATTTGATTGAAAACAGAGGCGAAATACATCGACAATCCATTAAAATCATATGTACACACACAAGAAGAGAAATTGTTACCTTGGATTGAAGGGATTCTGTTTCTTGAAACAAGTATTGAAATAAGGATACTGAAATATTGGAAGAAGAAGGTAATTGTTGTTTGTATAAAGTTGGATTTATTGGGAATTTGATTCTTTCAATAAGGTTGAAAATGATGGTATCTTCTTGTCTAATTAAACTATCTCTTATTGAATCAAGACTCAATTTACCATCATCACCACAAGCCATTTTTTTTTTCTTTTTTTGATTGAAAAAATTCTGCAAAAATATTTTATGTGGGGAGAGGAAGAAAGAAAGAGTTAATGTTATCTGTTTTTGGTTGGTTGGTTGGTTTAAGTTTGAACTATATATTGAAGAGGTTTTTATGTTTTTAGTCCCTATATTTTAGGTTCATTAAAGGTTATGGTCCTACTATTATACGTTTACGTAAAAAAGGCTATGATAGTTGTTTAGATTGGTCTCGATTCCTCAAGTTGAGCTGTAATAGTAGTTGAAGAATCTCTTGTTTCGAGTGGGTTTAAGCCATGACTTTACTAAAATATTCTTGTCATCTCAAAGAAAATATTATGTGAAGCTCGGGCTAGCGAACATGAATAAGGGATGTCTTCCTTTTTTTTTCTTGATTTAGGTGACATAGTCTTATCCTATGAATGATATTGATGCATGATACGTGTTTGCACTTAGAATTCTTTCATTTTATTATAAGTAAATTATAATTATACAAATTGACAACTTTACATTTTGTTTCTCACTTTTGATCTCCTTAATCATGTCCAATCTTTCTATTCAATATCTAAATTCATTGATTTCTCTTGCAAGTTTGACGAGATCTTTGTGAGAACTGAAAAAATGTAATGACTTAAGAAAATAACGTATGTAATTATGATCTTCTCAAGAACAATATTATCATATTTTATTTAATTTCTTATAATTCAAGTTTTATTTTTAAAACTAATAAATCAATAATTGAATTAAGACTAAAAATTTGAATATTTAATTTTGTATTTTGAAACCCTTCAATCTTCATCCTTTTTTAAATAGAAGAAGTATGCTA
>JAJOOF010007026.1:0-23654 GCA_029582545.1 Solanum lignicaule | reverse complement strand
ATATATATATAGTAGTAATAAAAAGAGTTTGTGATGTATCACTCCAAAAAAATGTGTGTATATCACATTAAGACTTTATAAGAAGCAATGAAATTAAGATGATGAGAGAGGGCTAAAAAAATAATTAAAATCCTAGGTTGTGTGGTAGAGTTGTGAACCTTTTAAAGCCACTTATAATAAGATTTATAGTTTTAAATATTGTATCTTACGTTATCCCTTTGTGGTTATAAACTTTACACATTCATTCGTTTTTTAAGTAAGAACAAAGAAAGAGAGTGTTTTTTGTGCGGAGATTTTGTTCTGTAGTTCTTTATAAATTTATTTTTAATTTAATATATATCATTTTTTAGGAGAAATCTTAATTTTTATGACACAAGAATTTTTTTTCTTTTTAGATTCAATTTGTAAGTAGTTATAACAGATCAGTTTGTCAAAAGAAATAACTTGTGCCATATATTTTCCAGGGTTGAGGCTAATATGGGTTAATAAGAGGTGTGTTCTTGAAATTAATTAAAGTTAAGCTAAACCTTATCTCTCACAACTTTATTTTCACGGTTATATGCCTTTTTTGCATGATTTATGTATAAAAAGTAAATGCTTTATATATATACTTGAATAAATTAAATGGTGCATGAATCATGCTACATAACAAAACTGAAAAAAATAAATTAAGCAACTTGGGAGAATTAATAGTGTGAAAGATAGATTAATAAAAATAGGCTAATAGTGGACCTCAAGCAATATTAATATGTCGATGAGAAATTACATAAATTGAGAAAGAGGCCACAACAACTCCATCACATACATTTTTTGAAGTTTTTTTCATTCGATTCGATGTTTGATATCTATATTGAAATTTGAATTCACATTAATGATGCACCTCATCCTTTAATGATAAATCCATCGATGTGGCTAAGTCTTTATCGAACTTAAATAACTAATAATTCACTAGCTAAAGGCCGTAGCATCAATAATATCACGCGTTGTCATCAGATAACAAAGTTGATTTTGCGCCGCCCTCGCAACTCAACTTACTTAAGTTAGGCTGGCAGAACAATTTTGTTAAGCAACTTCACTTAACAGAACTAATTTTCTTGAAATGCATAAATTAACACATGTCTTCCACTACGTAATTAAGAAAATAACAATATGATCAGATTGTTACTATAAGGAATTAATGGTGTAAATATTTTGTAGTGCATTATTATTAATTAATATCACTTATTTTTTAAGAAAGACATTTTTGTGGAAAAGAAATTCCTTTTGTGCCAAACACACCCTAATAGAAAGTTAAAAATACTCCATAGAATTGTGTATACATAAAAGGTTCAAATTGTTGATGACTATTGACTAGTATATATATTTTTAATTTGATGGTCAATACTTCTTTCTTTGAGTCTGATTAATTCGTATTTACATTAGAATATCTCATTTTGAGCGTAAAACATTCTTTATTAAGAACGATTTTACATTCAAAACTTAAATTCAAAATCTTAAATTCAATTAATGAGTACTTACCGCTGTATCAGTATCAATAATATTTATCTCTAGATCCTGTTGAGTTTTGCCTACCTAGCTAGTGTCCCATACATACTATTAATTTCTATGTTTTTTCTTCTTTTACTCCACCTTTTAAAGGAAGGGGGTTATGACACGTGTAACTTCCCTCAATTAATTAATTAATAGAATTAGGTAGGCTTTGAAAAAACCTAACACAAATGTTTCTTGCAAAAAAATTTCCTTAAATATAATCCAATCATACTAAATTAACTAACTAATTATGTCTAGCTTCAACATATCGTGGATTCAAGTTTCTTAGTGGTCGTTATCAAAAATGAATTTTCACATATCAAAAAAATTCTGAATGTGATGGGAGTGTTAGGAATATGATAAAATATATTGTTATATTAATATTTTTAAAGATAGAAGTATAAAAAACACTCCTAAATTTGACGTAAATTATTAGTTTTATTTCTGAATTATTTACAGCCTTAAAAACACCCTTTACTTGACTAATTGAAGTTACATATACCCCTGATCTTGCAACATTAGTGAAATACGCCCCTGAATTCTCGTCAAGTTTATGGGTGTTTTCAACACTTTTCTCGATTTTTATTAAGAATTTCATGCTCTTACAAGAGTTTGAGACCACTTGTTATGTCATGTTGCATATCGGGAGTGTATCAAGGGGTATATCTAAGTTTAGTTAGTCAAGAATATGAGTGTTTTTAAGGCTGTCAATAGTTCGAGGATGAAACTAATAATTTACGCCAAGTTAAGAAGTGTTTTTGATACTTCTCTCTATTTTTAAATGAAATAATCACGCAACTCAATATAAAGTAATGGCAAACATAAGTTGGTGATTGGTGACGGAGGCTTAATTAAATTAAAGATGTATATAATTAATTTACTCAATATTTTTTGAATTTTATAGTCTTAACTCTTATACATGATATGTAAGATGTTAGGTATAATGAAGACTAATTTAGAATTTGAAATTTATAAATTCTTATAGCAACCTCAATTGCAAATTAATATGTATAACCACGATAACTATGCTCTATCCATTTCAAATAGTTTGTCCTTCTTTCTTTTTAGTCCATTTTAAAAAATAAAAAACTTTTTTTGTATTTTTATTCAATTTTTCACGTAACATATTTAAAATTATAAGATTCAATAATATTTTAATATTATCAATATATTTTTAATTTAAAATTATAAAATTCATAATTTTTACTTGCAAATTAAAATATGACAAATATATTGAAACGAAGGAGTATATTAATATGGCAAAAATTAGTGGATTTGTATGAACCCCTAAATATGGCGGCAGTTGAAACTGCAATATTACTACTTTTGTTACAAAACTTGAACCAAAAAATGAAAACTAATTATGACGTTTTCATAAGATTCTAAAACCTAACAAAAGGCCAAAAAAAAGAGGAAAAATAAAAAAGTACGTAGTTTTTATAAAATCAGGCTTTATTCATGTATAATACTAACGTCTTTAAGTAATTTAGGTACTATTTGTTAACAGTTGCAATAATATATATAGTTGTAACGTCTAAGAATATTTTTTATTAATGTATATCTACACGTACGACTATACCTTATATCTTATCTTGGGAATCTTATAATGTACTTTACGATTATCTTATCTGAATTTTCATCTTATAATGTACTTATTGATCCAAACGAAATGTGTGTTATCATTATTATATTGCGAAGTCAAGATTTTCACTGAGGAAATATAAAATCTAATAAGTAAATATAAAAGAAAAAAAAATTCAACATGTAATATATACACAAAAAAAGTTGATGTATCAACATAATATATTTTTTGATAAAGAGGTATCGATTAACTCTCCTTAAACAAAGACAATTCTGCCCCCTTGCGACTATACACTTTGATATTTAGTTGGTAACACGAGTTAAGATCTATACACTAACAATATAAATGCCATTTAATTTTTATAATTAGGTCATAATTTAAATAATTGAATTACTTTTCAATAAATGTCTTAATTAACTAATTAAATTATAATAGTAAATCTTCTGATATATATAACTTAAATTCATTTAAAGTTTCGCGGCACAATTTTAGCTTGTTCCTACTTTTTTAAGAACATGTAAATGACAAATTTAATTACGTAAGAAGCCAAGTTGAAAAGTTCAGGAAAAATGATGTTATTTTAATGATCTTGTGGGACCTAAATCTCATTAAAGTTAGGGAAAATTACGTGGCTTAGCTAACTCAGTTTTTAAATTATTTTTTATAATAATAGTTTTTTTTTCTCTATATATATTGTATAGCAATAATTTGAGATTTTATAGTAAATATGCGTGAATATACTTATTTTCACAAATACAATTAGATAGAGATTTTTTTACGAGCGAATACACATATTATACACGTAAATATAAACATTTAATTATTATTATTATTATTACTATGCATATAAATATAATGTACTTCACATAAAAATATTATATACATGTGAATATTATCATGTATATAAATACAATATATTTTACTGTAATAATGAATGCAAGTATAATATACATAGCACTATATATTTATGAAATCTAAACACAAATAGCATTATATGTATGGTTTTTTTCCTTTTAAGTTATTGTATCGACCGTCACATGTTAATGTTCTTCTAAGGGATAATTACCTTTTTGGTTCTACGTACCTGAGAAAATTAAGGAATAATTATTTAATCATACAAATATTCTTGTCATATTTATTAATTCTTTAACTAATTAATAATTCATACCAAGTTTCAAACCAGATACATTTAAAATACATATATTTTTGCTACCAGATACACTCTAAAATACAAATGCATAGGGAGAGACACGGGCGAGAGAGGAGAGGGTGGGCGAAATACAAGGGAGGTGAGCGAGAGACCTAGATACATGTGAATCACACTATATACAATTATCTGGAATATTAGACACTTTCAGAGACACAAATACAAAGGGAGAGAGGCGAGTGAGATAGGAGAGAAGCGAGTGAGATAGAAGAGAGGCAAGCGAGAAATTTAGATATATGCAAATCTACTTGGATATAGTGTCTCTGGAACAAATTACACATAATTATGACCCACTTGTATTTGAGATACATGTATCTGCATGCGTCAAATACATGTATTTGAGGATCGAAATCTGGCACGAGTGATAATTTCTAAAACTCACGGAAAGACACGTAATTAGGCCTAAACTAGTGAAATTTGTGTTGTTTTTCCTAAAAATAATGTATAACGTGCAAAAAATATATATCTAATGAGAGATGGCAATAAAATATTCAATAACAATTTATTTATTTTTAGAAAAATCACATAAAACAAATAGTGCATATTAATAAGTCATAATAGAAATTATGATAATTTAAAAGTATTAAGGCATGCTAAAATAAATATAATAATAAGTATTAATTATATGACTAGATATTCAAAAAAATAAAATTATATTACGTATTTTAATTGTCTAAATCAATATGTAATGAAACAATGGATCATCTTCTATTTAAATGTGAGGTCTCTAAAAGCATTCAGAAGAAAGTACTATTCTCGCAAACCATCCCTCTTGGGAACATGGTGTGGCAAAGGGAGATACACTGGACAATTATAAATTGTAAACCATCCTTCTTGAACTTTATTTAAGTTACTAATATCTATGAGCTATAAAACTTATTAGACTATTCAAAATTCTAAGTTCAAATTTGAAATAATATGTTAAAAGATAAACCTATGGAATTTTTTTAAAAATATTTATAAATTATATCACAGTTATTTTTATATTAAAATACTTTTAAAAAATATATTCATATCATATGGATTTGATTCAATTTGATTTTTTTTAGTTAAAATCAAATTAAACTAAATTAATTATGATTAAGTTCTATTTTTCCACACCAAACATTTAAATAAGGGAAAAATGACAAATATACCCCTGAACTATCGTAAATGGTATGCAGATACCCTCCGTCATACTTTTGGGACATTGATGCCCCTGTCATCCAAAAAACTAGAGCATATATACATTTTATACTAACGGACATACACGTGTCATAATCTTATCCACCGATCCGACATTTATTAAATATCGGATCGACGGATAAGATTGTGTCACGTGTCCTTATTTAGTCTTCTGTTAGAGTGAAGGACATATATGCTCTAATTTTTGGACGGCAAGGACACCAATGTCCCAAAAATATGACAGAGGATATCTACATACCATTTACAATAGTTCGAAGGTATATTTGTCCTTTTTCCCTTTAAATAAATCCAAAATTTGTCTTCCGTTAATTTTGTTGCTCCGTGAGTTCATTTACTAGCCAAGTAATTTGGCTAATAATCTTAGAAATGTATAATTGATTGTAGTCATTCTTCAATCATCATTGTTGTGTATATCTAAACCATTTCTAATAATATAAGGATATATTTGACCTATTGAAGAAACAAGAATATTATTGATAAAACAATGACTTCAATTTTATTTCTCCCTTAATTCTTCTCTTCTATGATTTCTCTGTGATTTGAGAGTCGTCAGTAACGTATATGATATATCTCGAACCAGTATGATTTGGACTTGATCTCCATGAAGGATTTTCTTGAAATATTTGATTGTGAATAAGAGTCTGGCATATCTTGATCTCTTTATGAATACCCCAAGAATTTATATGATATTCGAGATCTCACAATAAATTGAATACTAGAAAAGAACATAATAATTCTTGAAAGTTACATGTATACATGTACAACAAATGTTCTTTGTCTTAATATTTTCTTTTTCCAGGTTGCTTCTTTTTTCTCATAAAAAGAATCACAAAGACAACTACAGATAACATTACAGCTGATCCAACAATAACAGGAACACATACCTTGCTCCTCTTAGGCAGTTTATCTTCCTCTTTTTCACAAACTTCATCATCTTTCAAATTTCTACATTTAACTTTATCATCACCTATTTCGGTTCCCCTTCCGGGCAATTCATCATTAGCACCATGTTGTTCGACTAGTCCTTTTCGATATGCAGTTACTGAATCAGCTGAGAATTCTGCTCCTTCGTCTTCTTGAAATCTTGCTTTTTTAAGAACTGTACAAGGCAAATTCTCTGAGCTGGTGTGTGTAACAAGCTCTGGCTCCTTCATTCTCTTTGGCATTGTAATAGTCAGGTTGGAGGTTTCCTCATTGAAATTAGTTATAATTTCGTCCACGATTACCCCTTCTGGAATCTTGAAAGACTCTGTAAATTTTCTAATTTGTACACCTTTCTTGATCACTTCACTCCCGATCGTTACAGTTTCTTGGACCGGCTTCTCACATGTTACCACCAGTTTAGTCTTGTCCTCATTAAGATCAACCTTTACGTTTCCTCGCGTATAACCTACACAAATATTTTCCACAATCAAATAAAAATAACCAATGTTTCGCATAAATTAACTTTCGAGCAAATGCTATTGAGTTCAGCAGAACCCGTATTTGGGCTTCTACCTCTGCCCCTGTAGTAACCAAATACCAGGAAACGACATTCTCATAGAATAAGTCAAACATACTAGAGATAACCTTTCAAATGAGCAGTGATGACGAACATAGTGTTTGTTTCTGTAGACTGGAAAGCAAGGCCAGCTCGATCTCTCGGAAACTGAAAGAATTCACTGGAGTTGAATTCATCTGAAACTCTTGCTACCTTGGATCTCAATTCCGTATCCATTTTTGATGATTGTTGGGGAAAACTTGATTGAGCAAGTTAAAATACTAATTTAAAGTCAAGAACTAACAAAAGCATATGCTAGACTTGAGAGAAAAGCACAAATGCTTTGCTTCATAACCAATTATACTTTGGATTATGAGGTCACATGGACAAAAGTCCTCTTACAAAGTTTTGTCCAAGTTCGCCTTCAAACAAGATTTTGCGTTTGATTCCAAACACATGAATACATTGTTAAACATTAAAATTGGATCCTGATTTAAATGGAACAATAGTTTACCGAGTTTAACTTATGCACCTACAGGCTATAGTATAAAGGATTTTTACACTATCAATATATGTAACGTGTTGTTTGTTCACAATAATGTAAACAAAAAGACATCTTTAATAAACGATAGCTGCTGAGATTGAGACGTGGCTCAAGACATAAACATACAAAAACTTATTATATATAATAATATATCTTGTGAAATAGATAAGCAAGAACATGCAGGCAAATTAGTGAGAAATTAGTCATTACCTGAAGATGCTTTTGTTTGACTAGAATTAACTTTGTGGCTACCATTATCGAAACCTTTGACTCGGTCAACAAGAAAGCCACAACTTTGACCAATATCTTGAGACCACAACTTCCTTGCAGCTCACATGATGAGAATTGTTTAATACTAACCTGAAAGATCAGACAATTTCAAGTAGAAAACAAGAACTTCTTCAGATAGTCATTGGTCAAGAAAACCTTATAATAAGTCATTAACAAAGTTCCGCTATTGACCGCGAAGACATTCAATGACAAAGCCAGCACTCCTGTCAGAGAAGGACAACCCGGTGCACTAAGCTCCCGCGATGCACGGAGTTCAGGAAAGGGCCAGATCACAAGGGTCTATTGTCCGCAGCCTTACCCTGCATTTCTGCAACAGGTTGTTTCTACGGCTCGAACCCGTGACCTCCTGGTCACGTAAAAACTGAAAACAACTTTACCGGTTACACCAAGGCTCCCGTACAGAGGAAAAGAACACTGGTCCAGAATCCATAGATCAAGATCTTAAGATTCCAGAAAGGGTATTTTCCGACTTCCGAGAAAATGAGAACCAACAAAATGTTATCCCATGGAACAAGAGAAAGTGGTTTGTGACCAGCAGGCTATGGAATGTAAAGAGAACAGACTTGTGCAATGAAAGATCAGAAATCGTACGATAAGACTTGGAGAACATACCTGAAATACGACAGTTAACCATGACAGAAGAATAGGAGAAACTTTGCTTGGCATCATCATTGAAATACGATAAAGAAAATGCCAAACTATTAAGAGAAATAAAAGTAAAAATAAGAGATTCTTCGTATGGATGATTATTCATAGACAGTTGCTAAACAACTCTTACACACATTACAATAAATTTCCTTCCTGCTGATTCATTTCCTTTTTTTAGAAAAATCTAATGCAAGAGCTTCAATAAATGCATAATGCATTGATATATATCACCAATTACAGCATCATAAGCAAAATGTTGAAATGAAACTCAGTTACAGAGGTAAAAGACAACTGACTGAACAACCTCACACAAGATGAACAATACAACATGGACCAGAGATCCAACTATTTTGCATTCTTTACATAATACATAGCGATAAATACATGAGTTTACCTCTTTAGACTATTTTGGGACATTGCACCATTTCATCCTCCCTATTCTTCTCATCTAAAAAAGGGTAAACAAAAAGAAACAAGGGGAAAACTAAGAGCATAATCTGCTCTTCTAATAATGGTTGCAGAGGTGCACACACTCGACTACTACAACTCTAAATGGAATCTCGATTCTGTTTTACCTATGCCAATGATGAATCCCTCACCCGATAGAGTCGAGCCCTTCTGTCCTGCTTCGAACAATCCTATGAAACACTTCTCGTACCTGACGCTCCAACGGGCCCAATCCATCTTTTAGACCATAGTAGACTATCCCAAGCTCCTGAACTCTTTGCTTAACTTCCCCTTCCTTTTCCTCTGAAAGGGGGAAGTGAATGGTATCGGTCAATTCATTCATGTGGCGGGCGCATATCTCGATCTTATTAATCTCCCTCAACAATCCACAAGCATTTCTACGTTCCCTCTTTCTTGACTCCTCCAAAATCCTCTCATGGAGGGCGAGAACTGGAGCAGCCCAAATGAATTGCCTAGTAACATGAAAATGCGTTTGAAGGCCACGGTCTTGGCAGGGAATTGCAGCAACAAGCGTCCACATTACAAAGTAAAGCACATAACTCATTGTAAAAACAGCTACAGCTAATCCATTGGTGGCAGTAATTTCATTATTTTTTGGAGCAACTAAGTTTTGACCAATTGCTTGAAGTTGCTTAGCAGCAGACCAATTCCGCGATACACTCCATGACAATGATCGAAATTGGCCCAACGAATTATGATCCTTCTGAGCATTGTTTCGTCCAAATGACCTGTTTCTATGAGCAAAACTTGAACTAGACTCTTTTTCATCAATCATTCCAATTGCCAAATCAATCAAGGCTTTCATGGAACGACGAATTTGACCTTCCCCAATACTCCTCTGGTTATCCAATGCATAATAAACAATCTCCAACTGCTTCTGCCATTGCCTGATCAACTCAATCCCATCTCGTATCGCATTACACACATCTAAAGCTTTCACACTCCTTTCGTAATATTCCATTATGTAACGGTCAGCAGGGGATTTATTCAACAACCCCTTATTCTTAGACACAATAGACTTAAACTGCTCCTGGCAAGAAAGGAACACATCCAATAGCTTGTGAATCCAAGGAATCGACAAAAGCTGATCAGAGTCAGCAGATGCCAAATCATTGAAAAGCTCAGCTACTTGCTTTTGAAAAGCTTCAAGCTCTAGCTCTTGGCTAGTTCCCTCATGACCACCAGATTCCATAGAATGTACTTGTTGATCGCGACGTAAACTCAGAATAGACCTCCCAAAAGTTGAAAAATCTGTTGCTGGCATTTCTTGAATTTTACATGAAACAATCAAATACCCCAAGAAATCTTGAAATTCAAACCAAAATCTCCCAAAAAGATCAAACAAAGATGAACCGTTCAATATTTTCCTCAGCTGATCAAAACCCACGAATAACAAACACAAAATGAAAATAACCCAATACCAAAAATCGAAACTTTAAACAGAAATAAAAAATTCCTCACTACAACAACCTAACTATGATCAAGAATTGATAGAAATGATTTGAAATTCACAAAATGAAAACAACCCAATACAAAAAATAAAAACTTTAAACAGAAATTAGTGTCCAACCCACAAAAGCTCTTCACTACAACAACCTAACTATGATCAAGAATTAATAGAAATGATATGAAATTCACAAAATTCAAGAACCCTTTTACCTTGACACCTCCAAATACTCAATCAATGCTCTCAAATCTTACTTTCACTAAAATGAGAGAAAAAAAAAAGTGATAGTAGAATTCAAGAGAGAGAGAAAAACACAAAAGGGGAACCGAAAGACAAAGGTAAAAGATGTTTTTGTAACCCTAAAAAAGGGGCTTATATTGTGGTCGATTTGGACCGCGTACATTAGTTTGTTGGAAAAAAGGATGTTAAAGAAAAGAGAAATTGGCGCATTCTCACACTTTTACTCGTTGATTATACTAAAAATAGATATCTAATTAAAATCAAATTAAATCAAATCCAAATAAAATCGGTTTATTTAATCGATTTGGTTCGATTTTTATCTAAATCATGAACACCCAAACTATAAATAAGTAAAAATAGACGGAGGAAGCAGTTAGTACTCTTTCCGTCTACTTTTATTTGTCCATTATACTAAACATAAATATTCATTTTTACTTATCTAGCTTAAAGAATAAAGAAACAATTATTCACTTATTTTTTAAATTACCTTTGTTCACTGTATTAAGAATAAATGTTTAGTTCTTGAAATATTGATTTATTTTATATCAATAGTCATATGGTAAAATTATTATTATTTTATTGCTATTATAATCCTGAAAATGTAACTTTTTATTTAAGAATAAATTATAATGCAGATATTGGAGTATTACAACGGCTGAATTATTTTTTGGTAGATGTTATCATTTAAAAATAACAAGTATACAATGTATATATTTAAAATATGTCTGTACTTTTAAACAAAATAAATGTTTCGACACTATTATGAGAAGTAGTTTTGTTATTTAAATTGTTTTAATCCAATTATTAGTTGTGCTCATAATCTATTGCATGATCTTTTCACATAAAATAATACATGAATCTTCATATAGTTTTTGTGGATATTGTTTAAGATTAAAAAAAAATAGCAACCAAACATTCTTTTTCTGTAAAATAATAAGGTTAGATTTTAAGTGAGATTTAAATATTATAATTCAACAATCAACAACAATATGTTACATGTTTGTGATTGAAATCTCATTTTTTTCGGAAAGATTCAAAATTCAAAGAAATTATACTCTATGAGACTACATGACCAATTGTAATTTAAGTAGAAGAAAATGATGATGTAATTTTTATTTATTGGTGTCATATTAAAGTTTACCCATCTCAAATTAATCATATAGGTTATGTGACATAACTAAAAGAGCAGTTATAATGAGACAAAAAATTGAACTCCCTTCAAATCCATATAAAGCTTTCTTCTTTTTCTTTATAGTAATAATTATTTTGTATCAAATTAATATGGATTTGCATTCTGTGAAAGATTGATTGTAGCATGAATTAGAAGAGGTAGATGTAGACTGAAAAAAAAGTAGGAGACGATGATTAGATAAACATAACGTATAAAATGTTAGTAGGTAATTGAATTTTATCGCACTTTCTATAGGAAAGGAAAGGGTCCTCTCTTCTTCTTCTCCTTATTAATAGTACTTATTATTTACTATTTTGTCACGACCCAGACAATCGTGATTGGCACCCACACTAATCCTCCAGTAGAAGAACCGCTACTACAACCCAAACCAAGCAACTAAACTAAAACTAGGGCATTTAAGTTACGGAAGCAAGTTAAATACTAAGGAAATAAATAGAGTTCTCATAAACTCTAACAAAAGTTTAACAGTAATAAACTAACATTGCGGAAGTAATGCCCAGAACCTGAAAGTCAAATGTACCAAAACATCTAAAGTTCAACAAGTCTAAACAAGAAGGGATGCAACCCCAATCTAATGAACTAATCAACTAACTAGAACATAGTCTAAGTCCGGAAATGGTGGACATAGACGAAAGAGAACCCATGGCAGCCCAGAAGAATTGGCTCACCCTTGAATTCGAACGATCACTGATCTCCTAAGCGAGGTCTGTCAGTAGCCGCTTGAAGATGTCATGTACTCAACAAAAATAAGAGCAAGTGCAGTATCAGTACACAACCACAGTGTACTGGTAGGATCACACGGCTATCCCACTAAGTGCAACATACATAAGTCAAACAACAATATAATCACATGCATATATCGAACATATACAATATCATCAACATTTACGAACAACGAACAACTTCACATGTCTCAAAATACACAATTATGACAAGTCGTTGGTCCTCTCATGGAACCCAAACCCAAACAGTTAGCATACCGGAACGTGGTACCCGATTCAATAATTATGTCGGAACGTGGCAACCGATCCATTCAACACACCACAATCACAATCACAAGTATATCCTCAAGATCATACAATTAAGTCATGATTTCATGGTAACCATCATTCATCTACCTCATTTACAACAAGTGTGATCAATAGTGCAACATTCATATATATACATGTATCATAATGAAGCAAGAACAAACATACATCACACAATCATAAAATCACAACCGTCACCTACCTCGAAACAAGCTTGAAACCCTAAGAAACTTGATACTTCCCTTTCCGAATTTGTTTCGCTTGTTCTTGGTCTACAAACAATCATAATAACACGGGAATCAATAAACAATCACTAATTGCCCGGATTACTAACAATTCTAACAACCCTAGATCATACCCATGATCCCAAGTATCCAAAATAGGGTTGTTTCCACCACAAAATCCAGATCAAAACCCTCCCCCATCATTAATTGTCCATTCTATTACGTTCTACGGATCCAAAAATGGATTCGGGGAGTGAAAAGCTTACCTTTAGCCTCAAGAATGGTGGAAAATTGTTAGGAGTCGCATGGGGTTCGTTCCTTAGCTCTAAAAATTGAAAAGTGCAAAATAAGGTCGTTTAGGGGTTTATTTACGACTTTAAGTTGCATCGAAGTGCTATAACGGCCCTCACCCCGCTGTAGCGGCCCCGCCAGAGAGACCAAAAGCACCGCCAGAGCGGCTTGCACGAACCAGTGAGCTATTCAAAGAATTCCAAAATCCCCATTTCACAACACACCTCTAACCAACGACGCTCAGAAAATACCCTTTACGCTAAGGTCGGTTCCAGGAGTTCTACTTGCCCGAATTCAATTCCGAAAAGTCGTACGGATTCCTTAACGAGTTATCTATCCCCTCATGTAATCAAAATTATAAATAAATCACCCAATTGTTACCAGATTTCCCTACACCTTAATGAGTCGAATATCATCCAAATCTGAACTAGATTGAGAAATTCCAAGTTACTACGAAAAAGTTTTCCGACCCAAAATTTTCCCCGTTGGTTTTTCTATAACGACGGAACCCGATCGTTACATATTTAGTGATCACATATTTCGTGTGATTCTTTAACCAGTAATAGGTACATCATACCTTTTTCAAACTTCCCTTATTATTTAAGGATTGAAGAATTCATTCCATTCACTCTACCATAGCCTCCTGTTGGTATATACTACTCCCTCTGTCCCTAATTACTTGTTCATTTTTTAATCGACACACCTATTAAGAAAATAATTATTGACATACTGAGTTTACCATTTTACACATATTAATTATGAAGTGGATGAATTAAAAATTTAAAGATTTTCAAGAAGTTCTACATTTTTCAAAGTAATTAATTGAGGGTATAATAGGTAAAAAAAAATTGTTCATTTTTTATTTGTCAAAATGGACAAGTAATTAGGGACAACTAAAAAAGGAAAAATGAACGCAAGTAATTAGGGACAGAGGGAGTATATCATATAATACTATCTTATTAAATCTTAAACTCATCAACATTTAAAGGAATTCTATCTACAATAACAATAATATATTCCGTGTAATTTTATTAAACATATGTTCTTTTTATAAATTCCATTGTTTTTTGACTCCATCATATAACTTCACAACTAAAATCTAAAAATGATGATATGTACGTAGATCTTATCTGTACTTACGAGCATAAAGATGTTATTTCCAAAAGATCATCGGCTAAAGAAATTAAAAACCCAAAAAAAAAGGAAAACTTTACATTCCTCAAGGTGGACCCTTACACGCATCAGACACGTTCTACCACCAATGGAGATGGGCCAAGCAAGAACGTGAGCCAAAAAGAAATTAAAAGCACGAAATATCTAATAATACTCCGTCAATCTATATGAGTTGGTTTAACTTGACACGAAATTTTAAAAAAAAACTTTTAAAATCTAAAATAAGTCATAGATATATATGTGACTAGAAATCATTTTATTAAGAGTAAAGTGAATATTTTAAAGTTAAATTGTTACTAAATATAAAAATATATATATATTTTTTTCAGATTAACTAAAAATTACAATGTGTAAATATATTGAGACATAAGAGAGTAATAAATCTCCACTGGATTCATTTTTATTATTTTTTTTAATCATATATTGAAGAGATTATTAAGAGCTATTCAAATTATCTCGTTCATTTGACAATACAAATATAATTATCTGAATAATTTGATCATTAATTATTTAATTCCTATATTACAATCATATCGTTTTATTATAATTTTAAAATAACTTATTTCCAATCGAATAATCCCAAAAAGAGTACTACTTAAAAAACATGCGGTGGGAAATTTATCACTAAGTTCTTTATTTCATAATTTCCCCTATTTTTAATCCAAAAATACAAGAAACTATTTATATTCATGTTACATTTTCCTTTCTGAAATTATAATAAAGAATTTTTATTTTTTGCTTCAATATTAAAACAAATTTTTTATTTTCCTTTTTTTTGCGTCGTTCTTTGCAGCATAAATTGGACACTGTATTAGTTCCAGAAAACAAATGACTTCATCTTGAAGCATTCAACTATGGATTGACAATTAGCATTTGACCATAAATTCAATTCAAATTCGAAAAAAATAAATGAGTTTTTGAAGTTAATGTGTTGAAAAATAATTTTAAAACTCAAAGTTATTTATGACACGTATTATACTTGGAAAAAAACTAAAATTTTGTGAATGGAAGTAAAATTTCACCCCGAACTAGTATTTGCCGATATTTTTTTAACTTGAATTATTCAAAAGATAAATTTTCAAAAACTGATCAAATTTCATGAATAAACTACGTTTCTTTTTATTTCCGATCAAATGGAAGCTTAGTTTTTTTGATTTTTTTTTCTTTAAATGTGTCTTCTTAAATATTTTTTAAGAAAATATATTCGAAAAAAATAATACGTTAATATTCAAGAAAATGGTTCACAATTCTTTTGGTTTCTTTTTAAGAAAAATTGACTATCAATTAGCCTTGATAATTAGTTTTAGATTTTTGGAACAAATTTGACCAAATGTGAAATAGTAATAATTCATTAAATATTGCATGCACACGTACGGAGTTAGTCTATGTTGGCGCGTATCCCTAGAACATTTGAAGGAGTACTAATAATTTCCTTCTAGATTATTCTTCAAGCTTTGATTTCATGATTCAAAAAAAAAAAAAAAAACCCAAAATATGCAACTTGTTAATAAAATTAATTGGAAAACTATTTTAACATTGAATAATAGTGGTATATTAGATTCGTATCGCGTATGGTCTAGTTAAGAAAAACAGATACCTCTTAAGAATTTCTCTATTTTTAAGGTCAGCAACGGAGCTATTTTTGTTTAAGAAAATATAAAAAATTACAAAGTGTAAATATACATATATATGTTATATGTTGAATTTTTTTGAACTTTCTAGTCTTTGTATTTTAATTTTCCTTTGTGAAAACCATATATTATTGTTAACATTTTTTTAATTAATTAGTCAATTAAATTGTGCAATGGAATTGCAGTTAAACTATAAGTTTATCGTTTAGTGTTTATATTTTTGTGAAAAAAAGAATATATTCTTTTCACATCTTATTTAATTTATTTAACCATTCTTTTTGAAGGTCTCACACCCTCCACCATATCCTTCCAGCCTAGAACAACGTAACACCATGATATCTGTTTTACTTTTTCTTTTATTTTTAACTCGGTGTTCACATTTGTATTCAGATTCGATTAAATTCGAATTTACATATTATTTACATCATTCATTTATAGAGTGGGGTAAAGAATATAATTCTCGGCAGAAACTCATAAATGTATTTCAATTACACAATAGGAATATAATAGAAATTCTGGGAACTATAATAGGACGACCACTAAATTTGTAATGACCCGAAAAATGTTTTTTTTAGAAATTCCATAAAACTACCGTTATCCCTCCTGATAGTTGCCCTGAATTATTTCTAATCAGTCGGTGAAGTTGGTTTGAGAATTTTAAACTATTCATTTAACTATAGTTATTAATTTATGAGTAATCTTAAATAATTTACTTTAATTGTTTAATGGGCCAAATTCATAATTTAATTATTAGCCTATATCAGTTGACCCATGTAAAAATAATAATAATTAAAGGAAGAGGGTTAATATTATTTGGTCATACTCAAACCGCTTGCAAGGTTTAGCGCCGTCGACGAGAATTGGCGGAAAAGTACTGCAGGTAAAACTTAATTAAGTTTCAATTTTGTTTATATACATGTTGTGCATTGGGTGGGCATTCTTTAATAATATTGTATGGTATGTGTTACTTGGAGGATAGAGATTTTATAGATGGGTGTAGAAGCAAAATTGAGTATTTCAATTTGCTGTTGTTAGTTGTTAACACCACGTGGGTCCTTAAGGTTTTTGTTGACAAGTTAGTGGTGAAATAATTGTCAGTTAGGAAAAAATTATCGTTGGCAAAGTAAGACTTGCAAAATTGCTTTCTGTGTAGTTCCACTGTTAAGGTTATCGATTTTTAGGTTTATTTTTATAAATTGAGAAATATTTGTTTTCCAACCTAGGCTTTGTTCCATTATTAGTTGTATATTATTGGTGAAAAGGAATGAAAGTTGAAATTTAATGAAATTTTGAGTTTAAAAGTTTATGGGTCAAATTGTAGTGGTGGAGGTTGATTTTTAAGGTCACTAATTAATTAAGGTAATGATGGCTTAATCATTGGGGAAAAAATGATGAATTGGTAGTAATTTTGGATTCCAACGTGCTGTTGGTGTTGAGTTCTTTGTAGTAAGGTTTGTGATTCTTTTCGTGCTCCAAGTTACAGATGACGAATTTGGTTTAGATTTGTATTTTCTTATAATCATTACATGGTGATTTAAGCTTTGGTAAATTGGTTTATGCAACTAAATAATTGGATTTATGATATTGGAGAAATTGAAACTTAGCGCTAGACTTGAAACTTGGGAAATATAATAGTTGACATGTTAATTGGCATCAAGATTAAGAACTTAATTATAAATTTGGGTGAGTTTTTGGGTCGGGTAACATAGGTATTGTTAGTTCCAAAATCTTATTGTGGTTATTTATTTAAATAGATTGTAATGATTTGGAAGTCAACCGAAAGAGGATGGCTCAAGTTCTGGAGTCATTGTTCAACTATTTGAGGCAAGTGAATTTCTAAACTCTTGTTAAGTGCATGGAATTCGTGTATTTCCTTGTAATATGTGTTTGGGGATAATGAGACTTGGTGATGGGTTGACTTGTCCACATTGATTAATTCTAATGATGAAAAAGGGGTAATAAAAGGCAATGTGATTAATTATTTATATGTGATTGTGTTCCTTATTGAACCCGTATACTTGTGATAGCTGAGGTGATTACAGATCATATTGATATTTGATTGAGATCATCATCCCCTTTATTTGAAATTATATTGTGCACATGCATTGACATGAGATTGAGTATAAGTTGGGTACGTGGAGATCGTCCGTGCTGGGGATGGTGAGATGTTAAGATTATAATTTGGGCACGTGGAGATCGTCCGTGCGGAATTTGTTTGATTTATGATAGTGCGTTGAGATCGTCCGCACAGACATGTGGAGATCGTCCGTGTCGGTATATGGACCTCGCGAGTCCCCCATGGGTCATGAACTCTCGATGTATTTCCGAGGAGTATCATGTATATACGATTGAGAGAGTACTTGGTGTTATGAGACATAGCATTTCATGGTGTCATACTGCATTGCATCCCATAGCATCATTCATTCTTGATGATTATGTGTTTTATTGGTGGTTGGAAAGTACTTGATGTTTGATTACCTTTATTTGATGAACTTGATCTTGTGTGTTGTTGATATTTGTGAGTGCCTTTTTGTGAAGGTTGTGATTGATGAATGTTGAGTTTGTTGTTGAGGATATGTAATTTGTTAAAGTGATTGTTGTTAAGCTGGGTGCTATGTAAACTGTGAACTGTTAGGTTGGGATGGTTTTATGCAGGTTGTAGTTGTGGAGGTTCGGTTGGAGTGTAAGGAGTATCCGTATTCTATTCCCTTAGCTTGTGTTTAGAGATGTACTTGCTGAGTACCGTGTGGTTTGGTACTCACCTCTTGCTTCTACAATTTTTTGTAGGTTACGAGCCTGGATTTTGTGATACTTTCCATTCTCTTATTTTCCAAGGCTTCTTGGAGATTTGTGAGGTAGTTGTTTGTCATCTCAGCGGACCTTCTTACTCCTATTTATGATATTGTTCTATTTTAGAGACAACATCATTTGAGACTTACGTTTTCTTCAAATCTATGGTAATACTTTAGAGGTTTGTACACGTGACAATCAGATTTTGGGGGTATTTTTTAGTAAATTTCCGCATTTTATTGAAATGGGTGAGTGTTAGGCTGACTTGTCTTGGTGGGAGAAGACGAGTGCCATCACGTCCATTTTTGGGTCGTGACAGAATTAAAGGACAATAACAACTAGAAAGAGATGAGAAGCCATATACTCAAACAGGGGACGAAGGAGTGTAGAATCTTTATAACAATTTGCATAAACCGTTCTTTCTCATTCTCGATCCTTCTAACTAGTTGTTAATTATATTGGGCTTGGGTTCCAAATCAATTTTTATGAAGTCCTTTCAATTTTGTTGCTTCTTGTTGGCCAAATAACTAATTTTGGAACATTCGTGTAAGTATCGACATTAGGCCGAGGCTGGTTCATAACATGCGGTGCTTCCAACAAAACTCTTTTCAAAATTTAAATCTAAAACCTCTAATTTAATAATTAAGAGCGAAGAAATTCCAACCATCTCATCAGAATTCATGATAGTGGCTAACACATCGATAAACCTATTCTTGTATATTAATCCCTATCAAATCAAGAGCATAATAAATGAATTGACTTATAAAACTAGAAAACCCCACAAAAAGAAGTGACAAAACTTGTGGTTTCATCTCAAAAGCTCATTTAATGTCACTATCAAAATGAGAAAAAACAATTAGAAATGTAAAAACTTGTCAATTATTTCTTCTTTTTTGTCTAAACTCCCAAAATTTCCCCCTTAGATCGAAGAGAGATGTGGCTTAGACCAAACTGTTGACCCCATAAATTGTGCCATTTATTTGGTCTCCAATTAAAAAAGAGTCTGTTCAAGTGTGTTAGGCAGGAAGGGAAAATATTTTCCTAAAATTATTTTTAAATTTCTTTTATGTTGACTCAGAAAATTAATTTCTTAAAAATAAGGAAAAAAAATTCATAATTGAAAGTAAAACAAATAAGTTTCATAAGTAACATTTCAAGTGTACTACATTATCTTATCTCTATCCTTGCAACCTCCAATTCTACTCGTGATACTTTGTTAGATTATATATAATACCAAATAGTTAAAAAAAAGTAAATAAAATCCACTTATTTCCTAAAAAAAAATTGAAAAATATTTTCGTTCGTATCAAACAAAAATAAAGTTCAAGGGGTACTTTGATGTTCTACCTCAATGCTCATATCTTGACCTTGACTTTTGAAAAAATCATTTAATATAATGTTTACCTTAGGCTCTCGTGATTTTTGTGATCTCAAAAGTTATTATTATTAGCAGATTTATGCATTAATTTTTATTTTAAAATATTTATAAAGTCTTATAGAGGAAAAAATGTATACAATCTATATAAGAAAAATGAAAAAAAGACAAGTTTATTTGGGGTGTGCATAATTTGGTTAAAAGTCTACTCGAATCAAAAATCAAACTAAGTGAATTAAATAAGACAAAAATCAATCTTTTTTGGTCACCTGATATAAAGAGTAAGCACTATTTAAGAGCGTAAGTAACCTAAAATAATGATTATAATTTTATTTTTATAAGTATTTTTTTTAAAAAAAAGTTGGGGTGGCTAGGAAAGGAAAAATACGGGAGGGAATTACAAAGTGAAAAATCGAACCCTATCAACACAGTGAAAATTCATATAGTTAACCAACTAAACTATTACGATTCCCTATATTTTGTTGTTTTTTAAAACTTTTCTTCTTCTTCTTTCTTCTTCAAAAATCAGTTGCCAACTCCGTAAGAACTCCCCAATTTCAATGATACCATTTCCCCCCAAATTCCATCCGCATGCTTTTACTACTACTAGTTTAACTTTCTTCTATTTTAAAACCTTATATAAATATTATTTTACATTTCGAACGATTATATAAAAAGAGAAGTTACGCGAATAAGCAAATATATACTAGTTAATTAGTTAGCATAGTTATAGTTTAACTAATATACAATTCGCCACTAACAACGTTAATTATGCGTGCTTCGATTTGAGTTTGTATAATTCGTCACGTTTGTATAATTCGCCATTAATAATTCTTCGTTTGATTTATATTTGTATATGTCAGTTTGTATTTGTATATGACAATGATTTTCTTTGGGTTTTCAGTTTTATCATCAGATACATTCAATCTTTTTTGTATAACTTTTTAAAGTTTGTATAAACATGTAGTTTTAGAAATTTGTATAATATATTTTGTATAACTGTTTAAAGTTGAGATGTTTATGTTTGTATAAATTCGTCATTTCGAGTTTTATCATTTTTGTATAATTTCGGAATTTGTTTTACTCTGAAAAACAGATCAAATTTTAGATCTACAGATGTACCCATATTTGTATGAATCTTTAATCGTCTATAGTTATTCTAATTGTATATTTCTATTACTTATACAAAAAATATAAGTACAAAAGTCTACCAACATAATTATACTTATACAAATAAGGATGAAAATAATTCAATTATATAAGTACATGTGAATTATATAAACGTACCCTTGAATTATACATATGAGTAAGCTATAATTACAATCTATAAATATACAAACTATAGCTAAGAATCTAATTATGTTTATTAAAGTGGCTATTTAGGAAATTTTTCCTTAGGAAAAAAGAAAGTTATATATTTAATCGGGCTAAATTAATTCCTGACAAATAAAGGAAAAATGGAACACTTCACGGACACAAAACACTACATACATTTATATTGTATACTCACCGAGTATATATATGTAACATCCGGCAAATTGAAATAACTAAGAAGAGGCTTAGAATTTGAAAATTTTCATTTTTGGAAAGGATTTGAAAATCTGGAAAATTTTGGCTAAGTATGGAAAAGGTGAGTTTTTGGCCAACTTTGAGCAGCCATAAATTCTAGTTCAGGATGATTTAGGTGGAGTTCCAGTTATGGTTGCAAAGTTCGTGGAATGGTCTTTCCAACGCCACCAAGTTTTCTCAATTCCGAGTTCGTATGAGTGAGTTATTCCCTGTGAAAGTCGGGCAGTTGGCAGGGAATCCGTCCGGAAAATTTTAAGGGCATTTTGGTCTTTTTCCTAGCCATTTCTTTTGAGGTTATATTGTTGTGTTAGACTTATTGTGGATCATTTTGTTCCATTTTAAGAGAGTAAGAGTTAGGGTTCTTGAGTGAAGAAGAGAAGAAGAGAGAAAGAAGAGAAGAAGAAGAGGAGATCAAGGGGTTTCCGTCAAGGATCGTTATGGAAATCGTCGGGGGTGATCTCTACTAGGTATGTTAGTAGTTAGTGTGGGTTGATCCTTTTCCCCCACACACCTAGCCCCTTTTATTTATTGAGAAAGGATTGGTTGTGTTGTTGATGTTGTTGTTGGTGTTGTTGAAGACCCTTGTTGTTTTGGGCATGTTTTTGGTTGTGTTTTGAGTTGTAATCCATGGTATGTGGAGGGATATGATGATCCTTAGTGTTTGGGGTTGAAGCCCTTGAAGAAAGGGTGGCTTAGAGTTGGAGAAAAGGGGAGAAAAAGTCTAGTTTTCTGGGCGAGGGGTTGGCGCGTCGCGCCCCAAAAGGGGTTCTGAACTTTCCCCCTTGGGGCGCCGCGCCTAGCAGAGCGCCAGTAAGACCCTTTTGAACTTCAAGGGCTGGCGCTCCGCGCTTTGCAGAGCGCTAAGGACACCAAGTGTCCCCTTTCATTTCATACTTTCCCATGCATGTTCCTTGGTATTGTACCTATGTTTTATAGTGGTTTCCAACACTCTAAGGTATATTTAAACCTCCCGAACTCATCCGTAACATGTGATCAAACACCTTGAATCCATAAATCCAATTCAAGGAGAGTTAGTTAGAAGTTAAGAGTTAAGTTCAAGAGCTAAGAAGTAAGTCAAGCAAGTTCTTAAGGTTGTTCAAGAGTCTTTATTGAACGTTTTAACTTCAATTTAAGACTCAAGTTTCAAGCCAAGCAAAGAGCTTAGAGTTTCAAGCTAAGTAAGAGATCTCAAGTTTCAAGTTGAGTCAAGAGTTTAAGTTGAGTTCATTTCTCAAAGCTATTAGGGAACTATGTATTCCCAAAGAAGTTTCTAAATGTTTTTTTACATTTGAGTAAGAAAGGGAATATGATTTCCAAAAGAGCCTTAGGGCTAGTTTTCAAGAAAAAGGAACATCGTTTCCAAGTGAGCCTTTGGGCTAGATTTTGAGTAATTATCTCATTTAAAGAAAGATGTGTTTAAAACACTTATGAGCTAAAAGCATTTTGGGAGTAGTATCGAGCACCGATTTGGGGACGCAAGTTCATATTAAACTCAACTCTCCATAAGAACCATGTAGCCAACATGAGAGTTAACGGGTCATACTTTTTAGATAAACCCGTAAAGTTAAGCTAGTGGATCCACTTAGTAAAGTTAGCTTCCTATATCACGGCAAGGTATAGTGTCACGACCCGAGAGCATCCCCAAGTCGTAACATGCGTATTCGACCTATCGGAGGTCTCATACAAGCCCTTAGCATTCATCACATTAGATATGTAAAATAGTGCGGAATAAAAAAACTCTTTAAATAAAATCCCATAA
>JAJOOF010007025.1:0-23059 GCA_029582545.1 Solanum lignicaule | reverse complement strand
CTATTCAAGTACATGATCACAATAAGATTTCGAAACTAACAACACCCAGCTTTATAATCAAGTTTCTAAGCTTCAAGCCTAGGGCTAAGTCCCAATTTTTTTTCCAATATCCTAAAACTAATGGTATTTATATAAGATTATATCCCTAATATTTAATTACCTCTTTCAATATAGAAAAACTTGAATTATAACATGGTAATTATAAAAAAATATGGAATCGAAACCACTTACGGAACGATACTTAAACTTGAACTAATAGCAGAACGTTGTTTTGTGCATTTACTCTATAATATACTATCCTCCAAGGATTGGATTATCATCCCCAATCATTGGTCATAATTACTCTATAAGTTATCCACTAAAATTTGCCAACAAGTGACCCATAAATGATACTTGCCCATCAGTTTGAATAAAACAATATTGGCAGCGATTGAAGATCCAATTCCTTCACTACCAACATATTATAATAATAATTTAAAAGGAAAAACACATAGCAAATTCGTATTACCTGAAAGTAATCTCTCGATTTCTAAGTTGGCTCCCTTTCCACAAGTGATTTCCGCTCTCTTCTTCTTTTCTTAAGTTATGATCCAAAAATTCTCAACCCTAATAATTTGTTCCCATATATTGTCAAGTTGTATTAAATTAAAATCCTGACCCATTAAGCATTAACTAAAATTAGCTCTTTAATAATTAACCATCAATTAATTCACTCTAGTTAAATGAATATTCAAACTTTCCAAAAATGACATTTCGGGTCATTACATTATCCACCACTAAAAATCATGTTCGTCCTCGAACATGAGGTGAAATAAAGTACCTAGAGCTTCAAAAAGCTTAGGATATCTGGCACGCATGTCAGACTCTGTCTCCCAAGTTGCCTCTCCCACTGATCGGTGCTTCCACTGCACCTTCACTGAAGCAATCTCCTTGGTCATAAGCTTTCAAACCTGCCTATCCAATATAGTTATAGGCTCCTCCTCAAACATCAAGTCCGGACCCAGCTCCATAGAATCGGGTGAAAGCACGTGAGATTCATCTGGAATATACTTCCGAAGCATTGAGACATGGAAAATAGGATGAACTGTAGATAAACTAGGTGGCAAGGCCAACTTATCAGCCACCTCTCTCACTCGGCTCAAAATCTCAAAAGTTCCAATGAATCTAGGGCTAAGCTTGCCATTCTTTTCGTACCACATCACACCCTTCATGGGTGACACTCTAAGCCAAACTTGATCGCCCTACATAAACCCTAAGGCTCTAACTCTCCGATCTGCATAACTTTTCTGTTGACTCTGGGTTGTCAACAGTCTATACTAAATCATACAGACTTGCTCCATAACATCTCTAAGCAAGTCTATATCCAAAGAGTCCATCTCCACCGAATCAAACCAACCGATCAGAGATCTACACCTTCTGCCATACAATGCCTCAAATGGGGCTATTTAAATACTAGAGTGATAACTGTTATTGTAGGCAAACTCTGCTAAGGGCAAATGTCGATCCCATCTAGCACCAAAATCGATCACACAAGCTCGAAGCTGTCTTCCAACACCTGAATCGTCTTATCAGACTGACCATCTGTCTGAGGGTGAAAAGTCGTACTCATATCCAATTAAATACCCAAACCATGCTGTAATGATTTCTAGAAATAGGACACCCTCCTTGGCTTCCCCTCTCAATACTTTGTCTCAAATGAGACATAACTTCTCATCATCAAATTGGTGCTCACAGATCTGCTTGACTAAAGAAGGTGGAGCTTCAATAAAAGCAATCATCCCATCAGTCTCCTCTGAAATCTTCAACCGGACAAGACTGTTAGCTAACATCTGAACATCTCTAGCCAACGGTCTCTCCTCAATACTAAGCGCGGCAAGACTCCCCAAGCTAGGAGTCTTCCTACTCAAAGCATCGGCCACAATATTGGCCTTCCCCGGATGATATAAAATGGTCACATCATAGTCCTTCAGCAACTCAAGCCACCTCCGTTGCCTCAAGTTCAGATACCTCTGACTGAAAATGTACTGAAGACTCCGATGATCAGTAAAAATCTCACAATGAACCCCATACAAATAGTGACGCCATAACTTAAGTATAAAGACCACGACTGCCAACTCCAAGTCATGAGTAGGGTAGTTCTTCTCATGGGTTTTTAACTGTCTAGAAGCATACGCAATCACCTTCCCCTTCTGCATCAATACACCACCCAAACAGACTCCTGAAGCATCACAATACACAGTAAAGTCCACACCCTCCTCTGGTAAAGTCAATACAAAGGCCGAAGTCAACAAGGTCTTGAGCTTTTGAAAGCTCATTTCACACTCATCAGACCATTAAAAACCCACACCCTATTGAGTCAATTTGGTCAATGGTGCTGCAATAGTAGAGAAACTCTTAAAAATTGTCGGTAATAGCCTGCCAATCCCAGAAAACTCTGAATCTCGGTAGGAGAAGTAGGTCGCGTCCAGCCTCTAACTGCCTCAATCTTTGCCGGATCTACTCTAATACCCTCCTTGGACACCACGTGTCCCAAGAATGCCACAGAGTTAAGCCAGAACTCAGATTTTGAGAACTTAACATACAACTTATTTTCTCTTAACCTCTGAAGTACAATCCTCAAGTGTCGGACATGGTTCTCCTCAGTCCTAGAGTAAACCAAAATGTCATCGATGAAGACAATCACAAAAGAATCAAGGTATGGTCGAAACACCCCGTTCATCAACTCCATGAATATTGCAGGGGTATTAGTCAACCCAAAGGACATTACTAGGAACTCATATTGCCCATATCGAGTCCGAAAAGCTGTCTTAGGGATATCTGATGCCCTAATCTTCAACTGATGATACCCGGACCTCAAATCAATCTTAGAGAACAATGATGCTCCTTGTAGCTGATCAAATAAGTCATGAATACGCGAAAGAGGATACTTATTCTTCACTGTTACCTTGTTCAACTGTCTGTAATCAATACACATCCTCATAGTCCCATCCTTCTTCTTTAAAAACAACATAGGGGCACCCCAAGGTGACACACTAGGACGAATAAACCCCTTACTCAATAAATCATGCAACTGATCCTTCAACTCTTTCAACTCTGCTAGAGCCATATGGTAGAGAGGAATATAAATTGTCTTAGTGCACGGCTCCAAATCAATAGAAAAATCAATATCCTTATCGGGAGGAACACCTGGAAGATCAGAAGGAAATACATCGAGAAACTCCTGAACCATGGGAACAATATCCATGGGAGGTGGTTCAACACTAGTGTCCCGAATAAAAGCTAAGTAAAATAAACACCCTCTCTTCATTAATCTCTAAGCATAGATAAAAGAGATGACCTTGCTAGGATAAGAGCCACTAGTACCCTTCCACTCAACCCTCGGAACACCAGGCATTGCTAAAGTCACAGTCTTAGCATTATAATCAAGAATAACATGATAAGGAAAAAGCCAATTCATACCCAAAATAACATCAAAGTCCACCATCCCCACAATGATTAAGTCTACCCAAGTGTCATACCTCGTTAAAGATAAAAGACATGATCAATACACTTGATCCACCACTAAGGGCTCACCCACGGGTGTGGAAACACGAATAGGTACGATCATGCTATCACATATCATATCAAATTCAGCAGCAAAATAAGTAGACACATAAGAGAATGTAGACCCAGGATCAAACAATACAGATGCAGATCGATGGCATATTGGATGATACCTGTAATAACAACATCAGAAGTTTCCGCTTCGGGTCTCCCCGGGAAAGCATAACAGTGGCCCCCTCTGGCACTTCCATCCTGGGTGGTACCTCTACCCTCACTTTGCTGAGCTGCAGTACCACTACTAGAAGCTCTATTGCCTCTACCTGACTGAACTTTGCCTCGACCTTTACTTTGTGGTACCGGTGGTCTAACCTGAAATGAAGAATTAGGTTGGGGTCCTCCATGACCCCTCTGAGAAGTACACTGTCGCATCAGGTGATCAAGATCTCCATAAGTAAAGCAAAATCTGACTCAAGAACTGCTGCGCGGATCCTGAAAACCCACTATAATTACCTTTCCCTGTAGGTCACTGATGTGAACTGTACGAGCCCTGGCCCACGCTATAAGAACTCCGAGGCATGTAACCACCGTCGGATGTCGGCATCGATGCATGAATGGGTCCCCTATGCTGAAAGAAACTACCTTCTCTGTGTGATGCCCTACCTCCAGCGGAGGCACCATGAAACTGACCTAATGTACGGGCCCTCTTAAGGTCCCCGAACTCCTTTCTCTCTCCATCAATTCCGCCTCTTTAGCACCGCTCACAATGGATTGAAAAGATGCCCCCTCTCGAGATGCCCTAAACACAATCTATCTAATAGAGAAAGTCAACCCCCTCACGAATCTACGGATCCTCTCAGTCTCGTCTGGAATAATGGCCAAAGCATGCCTAGACAACTGACGAAAACGGGCTTCATACTCTGTAACGAATAAGTCGTCTCAGATTATCAAACCTCAAACGGCTCTCCTCTCTCACGTTCCAAGGATAAAACGATCATAGAAGGCACTGGAAAATATCTCCCAAGTCACTTGGGGAGATCCAACTGGCAAAGACCCAGAATAAGTTCTCCACCACTCTCTTGCTGGCCCATAAAGTTGGAGTGTAGCATACCGAACCCATGTGACTCAACTGATCCAACCACCTCTAGCCACTCTTGGACTGTAGTCAGAAACTCATGAGCGTCCTCACCCTTCCCACCTTGAAACTGAGGTAGGTCCATCTTTCGAATTCTCCCATATCTACGCTACTCATCCTCTGTTAGAACAACCAATGGTGCATCTTGACCCCCAACTGCTGGTGCAAGATCATTTTCAACCACGGGATCCACTAGTAGCTGCCCCACTGCATCCTGAATAACTAGAGCTTGCTGCTGCTCTTGGATCTGAGCCCCCTCTCTAGTTTAAGAGTCCTGTGGTGTGGCGGTCGCACCACCACCGTGAGTAAAGCTCTCAAGCACACTTAACACCCTCAATAATGTATCCTGAAGCAAAGGTGTGGTTGCAGGCTTCGGAGGAACCTGGTTCTCTCTGTCATCAATCTGAGGCTCTGGAGAGACCTCTCTAGCACGACCCATCACTGGTGCTGCTCCACAGCCACGACCTCTAGCTCGGGCTCTACCCCTACCCTTCCTTAGCTGGTGCCTCAACAATAGCCTTGGGAAGTACCTCCCCTCTACCACCAGTAACAATAGCTCTAGTCCTCGTCATTTGTCAAAAAGAATATATGAGAGCTCAGTAGTAAAGAAGGTAACCACGCACGATGAGAAAAAATGAACCAAAAGGAAGTTTCCTAACATGTCTCATAACCTCTCAGAGATGAGTACATATGTCTCCGTACCGATCCTTGAGACTCTATGTAAACTCGGCTTATAAACACGTAAGACCTATGAACCTGGGGTCTAATACCATTTTGTCACAACCCAAAAATGGATGTGATGGCACTCGTCTTATCCCACCAAGATAAGTTAGCCTAAAATCCAATTATTTTGATAAAGTGCGGAAATAAACCGAAAGTCCAATAATAATTACTAACACGAATAACAAGTCAACTTAATTCGATCCCCAAAACCTGGTTGTCACGTGCATAAGTCTCTAATGTAAATACTAGAATTGAATGAAATACGCAAGTCTCAAATGACGTTGTCTTTCAAGTAAAAACAAACTAGTAAACAAGAGTAGGAAGGTCCGCTGAGATGAGAAACAACTACCTCACAAATCTCCACAGAAAGCCTCAGAAACGAAGGGAATAGAAGGTATTACGAAGACTGGGATCATAACATACAAAAATGTAGAAGCAAGGGGTGAGTACCAAACCACACGGTACTCAACAAGTAAACTTCTAAACACAAGCTAAGGGGACAGAATACGGGTACTTCCTACACCCCATCCGAACCTCCACAACTACAACCTACATAAAACCAGCCCAACCTAACAGTTCACAGTTTACAAAGCACACAACTCAACAACAACACTCTAACAAATTACATATCCTTCGCAACAAACTCAATATTTATCAATCTCAACTTTAACAGAAAAGCACTTACAAGATCAACAGCACACACGATCAAGTTCATCAATGATAAAAATGTGCAGTGCAATGAAATGCAATGTCAAGTATAATGATGTATGTCTGACCTAACGATACACAACCGTTATCTCTCAATTCGGGACCCATGGGGGACATATCTGTCCATGCATCTGTCACGGCGTGCGGCACGTCCCTTGATAATAATATCCATCGTGGTGCGCGATACGTCCCTCGATATATAATATCTATTGTGGCGCGCGATACGTCCCTCGAAATGGTACATCATCTTATCACATAACACTTATCACAACCATGTCTCAGAACCAATGCAAATGACATGTTCAAATAATAAGGAGATGACCATTTTCATAACAAGGCACAATTCACAACAATGCAACCGTGATGCAACATCAACAATTAAGGAATAAGCCTTCAAATCATTCTCAAATATCACACACCAATAATTAATCACATTACCTTTTTATTACCCTTTTTCCATCATTAGAATTATTCAACATGGACAAGTCAACCCATCACCAATTTCCATTACTCCCAAACACATATTACAAGGAAATACACGAATTCCATACACTTAGTAAGGGTTTAGAAATCTACTTGCCTCGATCAATCAAGAATTCACTCCGAGACTTGAGTCTTCCCCTTCAGTTGAACTTCCAAATCAATGCAATCTATTCAAGTACATGATCACAATAATATTTCGAAACTAACAACACCCAACTTTATAATCAAGTTTCTAAGCTTCAAGCCTAGGGCTAAGTCCCAATTTTTTTTTCCAATATCCTAAAACTAATGGTATTTATATAAGATTATACCCCTAATATTTTATTACCTATTTCAATATAGAAAAAATTGAATTATAACATGGTAATTATAAAAAAATATGGGATCGAAACCACTTACGGAACGATACTTAAACTTGAACTAATAGCATAACGTTGTTTTGTGCATTTACTCTATAATATACTATCCTCCAAGGATTGGATTATCATCCCCAATCATTGGTCATAATTACTCTATAATTTATCCACTAAAATTTGCCAACAAGTGACCCATAAATGATACTTGCCCATCAGTTTGAATAAAACAATATTGGCAGCGATTGAAGATCCAATTCCTTCACTACCAACATATTATAATAATAATTTAAAAGGAAAAACACATAGCAAATTCGTATTACCTGAAAGTAATCTCTTGATTTCTACGTTGGCTCCCTTTCCACAAGTGATTTCCGTTCTCTTCTTCTTTTCTTAAGTTATGATCCAAAAATTCTCAACCCTAATAATTTGTTCCCATATATTGTCAAGTTGTATTAAATAAATTTAAAACCTGATCCATTAAGCATTAACTAAAATTAGCTATTTAATAATTAACCGTCAATTAATTCACTCTATTTAAATGAATATTCAAAATTTGCAAAAATGACCTTCCGTGTCATTACAACAACACTCATTCGCACAACCCTCACTTCAATTTTTTTAGAATGAAATTATATATATTTGTAAACGAGGTAAAAAGTACTATAAGTTACAATAACTGAAAATTCAAAATATTTAAAAGATATATGAAAAATATACGATTAAGATAGATTTGTTTAAATTTCGAAATCCGATCAGTGAAAAAAAGGACTAAACTGAAAATAACATATCTTTATATTATTTTCAAATTAAATTACAATTAATCTTATTAACATCCCAATCTAACAAAATACATTATAATCTCCCACACAAGATATAAAACAACAAACTTAAATTAATATTAAAAAATATCTGTTGAGACCCAATTTTGGCCCTCCACAATATAAATTAATCATCGAACTTATTAAATTCCAAATGATTTGAAACATTGACTTTACTAAATTCAAAATATTTTCCAAGTCATTTTTAGTAATTTTGTCATTTTTATAATTTTAAAATAAATTTATATATTCTATATAAATTTGTATATATTTATTACATTTTATTTATATTTGAAAATCGTCTCAAAAAGATTTTATTTTACATATTTTATTAAATTAGTTTGGTTTAGTTTATAATTAAATTAAATTAATTATTTTATTTCGTTAAGAATTAAGAAGTTCATTAGTTTATTCTATTGATTCGTCTTATTTAGATTTTAGTTGATTCACCATTTAATCCAATTTGATTATATTTCTAAATCAATTTTGACCAATCGTAATCTAAGTGGGTAAGTTCTAAAGGATTTGACTGATTTTTTTTTGTATAAGTTACGTAAATCTCATAGTGTAAGACTTAAATTACATTTTATCCCTACTCTTTTCTATTTTTTGAAAATCCCCTAAAATATCAGTCATTCGGATACATAATTGGATGTCCGGATACATAATTCGTTGTCCGAATACAATAATTCTACCCTACAATAAGTGTCAATCTGTTGCGCTAAAAAAAGAAATAAATATGAAAATTTAATTAAATCTCATAAATTACGCTTACGTTTCTTTTTACCATCAATGAGACAGATTTAATATATGTATTGATGTGCTCCATGTTTATTGTATCAGATACATAGCTGCAAGATCTTCACATTTTGCCTCAAACTAAACAAACTTTTGATAATAATATTTTTGTATCACCATTTATGAATTTGATACATACTTGTGTGACACTTTAATGTATCATATATATAAGTTAATAAGTATCTGATGCATTGTCGTGTGCCAAGATCCCTATTATGTAGTCATGACACATTGTTATGTATCAATTAGTTAATCACTTTATTAGATGTCTATCTATAATACAAAAAGACAATATCAACGGATTCAGATACAAATTTTTTTACCACACATGTTTAGCTATGAAAATAGTAAGGTTTATGTATCACACATATGATTTGATAGTGTGTACGGATACACATCCTTCTAAATTTGAATACGGATACATGATAAATGATACATTTGGTAGAAGTTTTGTATCAAGTATCAAAACTAATTAAAGTTATGTATCGAAACTAATATTTGAACATGTACATTGTGCATGATAAAATTGTAATGTATCGTAGTGTTGAAACAAGACATTAAACATTAATTAAGAAACAAAATTAACTTAATACAATAAAAAAAGTTAATGTATCCCAAACTATAGTTGTAAGATAATTTAGTAAGTTGAACACGATACATTGTACATGATGAAATTGTAATGTATCATAATGTTGAAACTAAAGCATTATATATTAATTTAAGAAACAAAAACAATTGGATATGTTAAAAATTGGAACCCATATTTATCAGAGAAAAAGATGAACAAGAAAAAATCAAAAAAAAATTCAACAATCTGATCTGTTTCGACTCCTCCTTCTCAACATTCACATCCTTCTTCTCCTTCTCCTTCTCAACATTCTCTCTTGTATCTTTTTTTCACTGTTAACAATGACGTCACCCATGGATCTCGATATGAAGTCCTTACCAGAGCCCATCAATATATTGACTTTTTTGGCCTCTTGAGCCTTTTTTTCACCGTCGATTTAGAAGTCGAAGATGCGTCCTTCAACTAATTGGGTAAATACAATATTGAAATATGGACTTTTATCCATATGTATCAGCGATTTTTGAAGATGAAAAACTAAAAAAAATTGAAAACTGAAGTTATGGAAAGAGATATACCTCTTGAATAACTTGAAATCATTAATTAGAAAGAGAAGATTTGAAATTCAAAAATGAATTAATGGGGTAATTGTGAAAAAAATTGTGGCTTGAAAAAAGGAGTAAAAAATTGTGGGAATCAAAAGTTGGAGAAGAAGAAAAAGACGGGAGAGATTTATGGCTTGAAATCATGAAGTGATAAACATGGGTTCGGGGTGTGGGAGTTATGTATCCGGCAGTTTGTATTTCACTCAAAAATAAGGAAATTTGAAAAAATTTAGAACTGGTAGGGAATAATGGAAATTATGGAAAAAAAAAAGGTGTATACATAAGTAATTTTTCCTTTTTTTTTGGGGAAAATTGTATATAATAGCAAACTATTAATTCAAATTAAATGCTATAAATATAATTTGATTTAATTGTACCTCATAGCAAGCTGTTGCTATTTCATCTATCTCTTGGTGAATCTCGCTCGCCACTCTCGTTCTCTCCCTCGCTCTCTCGTTTTTTATACAAACGAAATTGTATAAAGTGCGTTTGTGTTTGTATAAAGCGAGAGAAAATTATATATATACATATATTTTCGTTCCCCTCTCTCCCCTCTCCCAGATCTCGCTCTCTCACTGTATACAAAAAACGCAAATTGTGTAAAATGCGTTTGTATTTGTATAAAGCGAGAGAAAATTGTATATGTACATATATTTTCGTTCCCCTCTCTCCCCTCTCCCAGATCTCGCTCTCTCACTCGCCTCTGTCACTTTATACAAAAACGCAAATGTATAAAATGCGTGAAAATTGTATATATACATATATTTTCGTTCCCTCTCTCTCCCCTCTCCCAGATCTCGCTCGCCACTCTCCCAGATCTCGCTCGCTCACTCGTCTCTCTCACTTTATACAATTGATCTTTTTGTATATGTATACCAAAACAGATTATACAACTACTTTCTTTTGTATATATATAGCGAAATATACATATTTATGTTTGCTATGGAGCGCAATTATGCAAGCTTTGCTATAGCATACAAAAATGAATTTGTGTTTGCTATATGTGAAAGTTGCTTTTTTTTTTACTCCTCTTAGACCCTTTTATTTTCTGTTAATTCCAAGACCAAAATCAGCCCAAATTGCAGCCCAACCCATTTCTTTTTGTAATAAGAAACCTATTTCAACAATACCCATCAGCAATACACCAAAACCACACGACCCACCAACAGGACAACATAGATGCGTACAAGTTTACATGGCATAATTTTTTTTCCCATGCCACATTTTTTTAATGATAAATTTAATTAGTTGAGTAATTTTATTAATTCAAAGGCCTAGATTGAGTAATCTTATTGATACAAAATAATATTAAATGATTTTGTTAGAGAAATTATCATTATTGAGTAATCTTTTGAGATATTAACTCTTAGCAGTTGTTTAATGACTTGAAAAGTTCATAATAATTAGAACTTTGTCAGGAACCAACAACCTAATATAGAAATGTAGGGTTCCCTTATCTTCGTGAAAACTTCGCAAACTAATATATCACTGTAACACCCCAGAATTTTTTTTAACTGAGCCTCGAACCACCCTTCGTTTTGAGTAGGATTTTACCAAGGAAATTAAAATTTTTGAGTGTAAAGGTCACTAGATGTAGCACCTTGAGTTCCAAGAAGAACTAAAGAGAGTCCATTCAAGTCATTCCTAAGTTCCTATAAGTTTTGGGTCAACTTCAAACGACCATAAATTTCAGTACAAGATGAGTTAGGTGGACTATAAGGTACCCAATGAAAGGTCTTTGAATTATCTTTCCAACGCCGTCGAGTTTCCTAAGTTTCGAGTTAGGAAGAGTGAGATATCTCCTTTTGAAGTCAGGCTGTCCAGTTAAGGAAAGTTACCCGAAAATAGTGAGGGGTATTTTGGTCTTTTCCTTACCCAATCAGATTTAATTCATTTTTGGTACTATTTTAGGGGTTTAATCCTATTAGGTTGAGTTTTATAATCCTAAAATACGCCTAGAGTTTTAGTTGTGAGATCAAGAAGAGAAAAGAAGAGAAAAGAGGAGAGGATCAAGCGTTCGTTGAGATTCTTGCGTGTTGTTGCGGATTTTCGCCATGGGTTTGATCCCTAAGAGGTATGTTAGCTTCCATAGTGTTGGATTAGTTCACCCACATGCCAATCATGTTATTTTTCAGCGAAATTTCATTCTTGAAGTTGAAAGATTAGAGTTCTTGATGAGTTCTTGATAGGTGTTCTTTAAGTTCATTCTAAATCTTATTGTGTTGGGGTTTTGATGATTTCTTGAGATGAAATTTAGTGATTTGAGTAGATTAGAGTGTAATTATGTTAAGTAATCGAATCCAAGTGATTGGGGAAGAAACCGTTCGATTCTAGGCGAGTTAGGGTGAGAAAATGAGCAAAGAAAGTCGTCGAAGTTTTCTGGGTCGGGGCCTGGTGTGTCACGCCAGCCAGAGCACCCCAACCACTTCTCTGAAATTTAGAGGCTGGCGCTCCGCGCCACTTAGAGCGCCAGGGTCGCCTTTCCCCACCCGTTCTTCATCGTTTCGTCCGTTTGAGTTCTTTCAAAGGGTACATTTACTCCCTTTTGATTACAAACACTCTAAACTACTTCTAAACACCTAGAAATCATTCATAACATGATCATAACCTTGAATTCATAATTCAAATTCAAGGTAGAGTTAAGAGTTAAGAGTTAAGTTTTGAGAATTCTTTCAAACATTCTAAGAAAGTCCCTTGAGTCCTTTTGTGGAGTCTTCTACAACTTCTAGTAACTTGTTCCAAGACTCAAGTAAGTGAGCATGAGAGTGAGGAAAATGCATTCATGAGTCTACTTTGTCATCATGAGATCCTTCATATCATGAACCATAACTCTTGAATTCATAATTCACATTCAAGAGAGAGTTAAGAGTAGAGTTCAAGGAAGCCTTTGAGTTCAATTGTGAATCCTTTGAGATCCATCATCGATTGGAGTTAAGTTTTGAGTAAGTAAGTATGAGAATGAGAAGATTCTTATACATGCGTTCCTTATTGATATTTTGACCCCTTAGTCGAGTCGTTCATGCCCATAACTTCCGCATGAACTCCATAAATTGAGTACCTTTGAGAGGAGTAGTATCTTCAAGTTCTAAGTCTTGAGTATTGAGTTCATAATCCCCTTTGAGATTATATTTCTAATCATGGGACTATTACATATTACTCATGAAGTCCTAGAGTTGAATTGTTCATGCCCATAATTCCGCATGAACCCTATAAGTCGAGCAGTCTTGAGATAAGAAGTATCTTTGAGTCCTTAAGTTGAGTAGTTCATGCTCATAATTCTTCATGAACCCTCTGAGTTGAGCATTCTTGAAATGAGTAGTATCATTGAAGTTCTTGAGTTCCAAGTATTGAGTTCTATCTATGGTTATTGAAAACATTGCATTGAGTCGTTCCCGTCCATAATTCGGCATGAACCATATTTTAAGAAGTCTTTTACAAATGTTTTAACTTTGTTTTAAGACTTAAGCTTTGAAGTTGAGTAAAGAGTAAGAGTAAATTTCATTTTCTTTAAAACGATATATGGGAACTAAGTATTCCCAAGAGTAAATGTTTTCACATTAAGATGAGAGGAAACTGAGATTTCCAAAAGAGTTTTGAGCAAGAAAGGGAACATCGATTCCAAGAGAGCTTTTAAGCTAAGTTTTGAGTAATTATCTCAAACCAAAGAAATAGTTTTGTTTTAAAAACATATGAGCTAAGTATATTTTTGGGAGTAGTATTGAGCACCGATATGGGGATGCGAGTTCATAATAACTTAAGTCTCCATAAACCATGTAGCCATCATGAGTAGAAATGATCGTACTTTTCAGATGATTCCTTAGTGCTTTTTAGCATAGACTAGTGGATCCATTAGTTAAGGCGTTCTATATGACGGCAAAGTATAGGACAGTTCTGGCAGCGTGGGCAAGACGTTGTATCATCACATAGGCTCATAGTGGTGGTTGTCAGTTAGAGAAACTCCCACAAAGTTATATTATATTTTTATACACACTGAGTATTATTGTATTTTTCAATACATTAGGTTGCTATCTACAGTTTTACAACTTTCCAGATATATTGCATCTTTTACTATTGCTTTATCCTTGAGTATCATGAGTTGAGTATTTCAAGTTGAGTACCTTCGAGTTGAGTATCTTGTGTTAATCTGTGCTTTGCTGTGTCGAGTACCTTATTGTTGAGTTTCACTGAGTTGAGAACATTATTACTGAGTTAAGTATCTTATCCTTGAGTACTTCTGAGTTGAGTAAGTTTGAGTATCCTTGAGTGTTCCTTGAGTTGAGTAAGTTCGAGAAGAGGTAAGTATGTTTCCCTTTTATCAAGTTTCAAGCTTATGTTTATGTTTTAGAATTCCCCTTACATGCTCGTACATTTCACGTACTGAGCCATTTGGCTTGCATCTTTTCATGATGCAGACACATGTATTCGGGATCATCAATAGGAGATTCGTTGATACATCCGGGAGTTCGAGTTAGCTATGGTGAGCCTCCTTATTTTCGGAGGATTTCATTTGCTTTTCAGTTTAGTCAGGATGTCGTGGGTCTTGTCCCGATTTCCATCTTTATCAGTTAGAGGCTTCATAGATAGTCAGTATAGTTGAGAAGTTTGTATTATTTATTTTATTAAATATTTTAAAGACTTAAGTTGCCTATTTTATGGCGAGTTGAATAATTTATTTTATTTAGAGTTTTCTTTTGAGTTAAAGGTTTCTATTTAATTTTCATGAATATTTATTCATTTTTTAAGCTTTGTATGCTTGAGTTAGTCTTCCGCTTGAAGTCTGCCAGGATAAGGGTTCACTTGGGGACCAGCAATGATTCTCGAGTGCCAGCCATGTCCAGGGTGTAGGCTCAGGTTGTGACAAACTTGGTATTAGAGAACAGAGTTCAAGTGTTCTAGGGTGTCTATGAAGCCATGTCAGTAGGATCTTGTTTATGGTTTTATGGGCCCCACTTCTATAAATGAGGGACTGCAGACATTTAAGAAAGTTTCCCTTCTTTCATACTCTTAATCGTGCAATAGAGCTAAGTCATAGAGATTTATTCATCATCGTGCGTTTCTCAGATTCATTCGACTACCCATCATACTAGAGGTGGTTGAACAGAAAAGTCAGTCCTTTATCAACGAGTTGTTCTTAGCATAAATCTTGAGAAAGTCATGATAATCGAAAGAGGATTGAGAGAAGCCGAAAAGTAAGCTAAGTGTTCAGTTTTAGAGGAATGCACCCATATTCATATGAATCGTGTGTTTGAGCTAAAAGCGAGTTGTACTCTTTTCCCTAAGTCTTGTTTAAGCTAAGATCCTTATGAGGAAGCATGTTTAGAGCTTGGGTAGTATTTTCACTCGAAGAGGTAGCCTTAGTTATGAGATCATGAGCAGTAGTAGAGAAAGTGCCCAGAGTTAAAGGAAAGTATGTTGAGGTTTAGTAATCATAGAAAGGGAGATAGTGATGAGGCAAGCTATGTTATTATAGTCATGCACCCAGTAAGTTTTTGATGAGGAGTTTTCCCTTATGGGTATAGTAAGAGTTGCTAGTCAAGATGAGATAGAGTATATATTTGTTAACCAGAATAGAGTTGGTGTCGATGTGCCATCGTATTAGAGGAGACTAAATTCATGTGTTGAATAAGAGAGCAGAGTATTCATAAAGTGATAGATCTAAGCTAGGCTTATGATTTGTTTGAGAGGATCATGATGTTCATAAGGTTATAGAACTGATCAAGTAATAAGGCATAGTATAGTAGGCGAGCAATTGTATTGATATTCGGTTTAGTAATGAACATTAAGTTTGAATTTGAGATGAGTGTCATGATCCAAAGAATGGAAACATGAGGGTGATAATGTTGTCTTGAGATTTGATCTTAAAGACTTGAGGAATTGAGATGATAAGCTGCAATAAATATGAGTGGTACAAGTAAGAAACCCTAACCTTTAGATAAGGGGAGTAAAGTGTGGCAAAGTGACAAGAGTAACAAGAGCATTAAAAGGTGTACAAAGAGGGTATGTAATCAGAAGAGGTTAAGATAAACACCTTAGAAAGAGGTCTTAGTACCTGCTTATTGAGAGTTCGGTAGTCATGAGATAAACTTCTCCCGAGTGTTAGAGTAAAAGAGATATAGACCAGTTAGAGATGATGGAATAAGTCCATAACTTTCAAGTATCATCTTTAGACCTAAGGGGGAGATGATAAGATGAGAAATCAAGTCAAGTGTTGAGAATTTCTTAAGGAGCTGGTTAGTAGGAGTCCATGGTGTTGCTAGAGTACTAAGCTTGAATGTGGTGGTAAGGAGTAATAATCTTGGGGTGAGATTCCCTATCGAGGTATAGAACCCGAACTTAAGGATTTCGGTTAAGCTTGAATATAGTAAGAGAATACCATTAGACTCAGACCTTAGTAAGAGTAACCCCGTTACATACCCAGTCCAGCCGTCATTCGAGGACGAATGATCCCAAGAGGGAGATATATATTGTAACACCCTATAAATTTTTCGAATTGAGCCTCGAACCATCCTTCGTTGTGAGTAAGATTTTACCAAGGAAATTAAAATTTCCTGAGTGTAAAGTTCACTAGATGTAGCACCTTGAGTTCCAAGAAGAACTAAAGAGAGTTCATTCAAGTCATTCCTAAGTTCCTTTAAGTTTTGGGTCAACTTCAAACGACCACAACTTTTAGAACAAGATGAGTTAGATGGGCTACAAGGTACCCAATGAAAGGTCTTTGAATTATCTTTCAACGCCGCCAAGTTTACTAAGTTTCGAGCTAGGATGAGTGAGATATCTCCTTTTGAAGTCAGGCTGTCCAGTTAAGGAAAGTTACCCGAAAATAGTAAGGGGTATTTTGGTCTTTTCCTTACCCAATCAGATTTAATTCGTTTTTAGTACTATTTTAGGGGTCTAATCCTATTAGGTTCAATTTTATAATCCTAAAATAAGCCTAGTGTTTTAGTTGTGAGTTCAAGAAGAGAAAAGAAGAGAAAAGAGGAAAGGATCAAGCGTTCGTCGAGATTCTTGTGTGTTGTTGCGGATTTTCGCCATGTGTTTGATCCCTAAGAGTATGTAAGCTTCCTCTAAATCACCTACGTGCCTTGTATATTCTCATAATTGTTTTTTTCATCTTTTGTTGAGTTTTTAGTATTTCGTAGGATGATACAAATGCTTAAATATTTCTTTATGTGTACTTATATATTGGATTTATTTCTGCATCTACGTAGACACACATTCTACTTGGTGAATTGATTTTGAAACAAAAATCTCTGTTATTTGTGTAAGTGTTTGCAGTTTTATTGAAGAAAATCCTACTGAATGAGATACAAACTTTATCATTTTAGCCATGTAGAAATCCTATCATAAATTTGTATTGTATGGGTTTCATATCACTGTTACTTCTACTGATAATAAATTTATTTATTAAAATGGCTAATATGAATGAAGTAGTCAGTCGTGTTGTATGTTTATATTTCTTAACTATTTTTCTTAGCGTAATATCATTAATTATGTTGTTTCCAGGATACTGTAATGTCTAAGATAACATCTGCATCTCAGCCTGTAGATGAATCTGCTGAGTCTCCAAAAGTTGATTATTCAAAAATTTACATGGATGAAGTGGGTGGGGTTAAGAAGGCATGCATCTATGGCCTTGGTTCTCAAGCAGTTTACTATAAGAATGTTGGTCCATCTTCTTCACGACTTCAAGATCATGATTTTGACACTCGAGTAAAGGAATGTGTCCAAGAAATGAAGGAGGAGATGAGAGAAGAGATCAGACATGAATTGCATGAAGAAATGAGGCAAGAAATGCAAAAGCAAGTTGACAAGATTCTCCAAGACCTTTTGTCAACCCTCATAGTAGGACTATACACCGCCAGCTTAGAAATGACTTGCCATCAAGTAATCATACGAGTCATAGTTAGATTATTTAAACTATTTATTTTAGACATATTTGTGTTGTTTATGCACTTATTTAAATTTATTTTAAACTATCTTAGACTGTTTTGTTAGTTCAAGTTATGATTTATAGAACTCTCATTGTTTTTATTTTGTTTTCATTCCCCTTTAGATTTTTAAAAGCTATAAATTAATATAAATGAATGAATTAAAACTTTACTATCGTAACTACTATTCAGTTGGTAATATAGCCAATACATTACCTATCAATTACTAACTAAATACTGAATATGAAATTTTACCAACAAATTAACAATTAGTTTTTAAACTACCTGATAAATTACTAACCATTTACTAACATAATTTACAAAGTCCGATAGTCATGATTACTAATGAATTTATAATTGATTGGTAATTTACCAATGAGATACCAACATAATATTTTCGTAATTAAAATTGCTAACCGATTACCAATGTATTTCAAAGAATTTACCATCTAACTTACCAACTAAGTTTTTATCCCGCTAACAGAATACCAACTACTTCTTATTTTGTTGCTATGTTTTCCAACAAATTAGCAACGAAATTGAAAAATGAGAAATCAAATTTACTAACTTTGTTTCTCTTCGTTAGTAAATATACCAACGACATACCAACCGAAAAATTGATTAGTGATTTACCAACATAAATTTTGGGGTCATGTTTCATAATTACCAACAAAATCTATCTGTGTTTGCTAATCGATTTTTAGTTGGTAATTTTACCAACTAATAGATTTGGGTTGGAAAAATTATCAACGAGCTTTTTAGCAACGGATTAATATTAGTTGATATTCGGTTGAAAAATTTATTTGCCAACCAATTTAATCAATTTACCAACGGATAATTTTGTTGGCAATTCAGGGATTTTTTGTAGTGTAAATTCATATAACAATACTATTGTTTGTAAGAGTATAGATTAGTTCTAGTTAATAAGAAATAGGACATTTGTTTGTAATACATCACGTTGGATGTTGATGTAAAAACTTTATTTATTAATATAAAAAATTGAGTTGTTTAATTCGAAAGACTAAAATATTCTTGATAAAAAGTAAGTAGTTCTTCTTTCCTTTTTTTTAATTTAATTTTTTAAATAATGTTCAATACTATTTCGAGTGAAATTAAAATCATAAAATTTACTATCAAAATTTTTGAAGTCTCAAAATTTGGAGGACTAAAGCAAACGCTTTACTTGCTTTACCTTGGAGCCACCCACAATGAAACAAAAATTTAAAGCAGTCACATATCCAAGGAAAATATATTCGAAGTATCTGCATGAGAATGTATTCTTTACGGACATGAGTGATTCCTGAATATTTTCTTCAATTAACTTGTCGTTTTTAATACACGACTAAGATTTAACTCTCCAATATATTAAAGTTCAGCTTCTTTTCCATTTCATCATTAAAAAAAATAGTTTGGCTATAGTAATAAATTATATCTTTTTTGTGGTCGTTCAAAACAGGATGATAATTAAGTACGAATAAATTAATATTGGCATGATAATATTGTACATGAAGTTGATACTGAAAGATATAATTAACGTATTGATCTCTTTCTTAATTCTTCTTTGTTGATCTCATGTATTCATCCTTTTTGTAACGTTGCGTTCCCAAACTACATTTTATTCAATATAAACACATCATCATCATTGAAGTGATCATATGGAAACAATCATTCCTCTACGACGTTTGAAATAATCTAGCATTGCATCTCTATATGGAATATTTTCTTTGATTATAGCTACGTGTTTGAAATTGTTAATCCAAGATTGTAAATGAGGAAATTTTTTTGATTCATAGACCTTTACTCCAGCAGCTTCTTGTATGACTTCTAGTCAGAAAGTAAGCCAGCCAAAGGCTATGTCAATTAAACCAATTGGATATTGGATACTTACTTTTTTTTAAGCATAAAACAAAAAAGGTAATATTCAATTCAATATTTTCTTTTCCCTAATTAAAATGCTTAGCTAAAAAGGAAAATAACGAAAAAGAAAAAGAAATTTGAAAATGTATGCAAAATATGTGATTAGATAATGATAAAAAAATGTATTGGCAATATTATGCCTGGGTGGTTATTTTTTTTAAAAAAATGTACAATACCAAATAGTTGAGACCAGAATTTGAGATATTAACAATGATTATTTAGAATTGAGTTCATTATATAGCAGCTATTGACGATTACATATTAAATAGTAAAAAAAAAAAAGACATAATAAACTAATACCATTATTACCGTTCTCTTAATGGTTGATTGAAATCTAATTTATTTTTTTATTTTTGTTTTTAGCTAAGAAATTTAATTACGGAAAATGTGGACTTTATTATTACCTTTTTGATTTTATAAAATTTCTCCTATACGATTCAATACTTGCCAACAATGTCTACATCTCAATACCGAGTAAATTGGTATGAATCCTCACTATCTATCAAGCTCTTTCTGGTCCAATGTTAAAAAAACTTAATTTCTCTATCACAATAAGTTCTTCATATTTTCTACTACGTACAAATGATCCCTAAAATCTATAAAAGAATCTTGACAACCACTGGACCTAAAGTAAACGTGCTAACGTGATTAGGCCTACACATGAGGTTATGTTGTAGATCTATAATATATATAAACTAAAAGTGTCAGTCGTTTGATTAAAATTTTAGATGATGTATTTTAAATGATTCAACACTTGTCAACAACAATTACATCTCAATATCGAGCAAATTGATATAAATCTTCACCGTCTATCAAGCTTTTGCTTATCTTATTATTACAAAATTTTAGTTTCTTCATCACAATAAGGTTCTTAATATTTTGTACTGACATATAAACGATCTCTAGACCTAAAGTAAACGTGACAAAGTTGAAGAGACGAAATAATTACCTTATCTTCTCCGAACTTGATCCAGAATCTAGCCTTAGCCTTTTATAAAGATCCTTGGGGAACAAAGGATTTTGGGGCCATGTTTCTTCTATGTATTCAAGAATGATTGTGGATTCAACTATTGGTTTTCCATTATGTACAAGAATTGGGATCATCTTATAGATAGGGTTATATGTCAAAAGATGTTGGCTTTTGTTAGAAAGATCTTCTTCTATGTATTCATAACTAATATTCTTGTGTTTCAAAGCCCAAATGACCCTATAACTAAAGGGACTTGGAAAAGCTCCAAACAATTTAACTTGCTCTTCCATTTTTTTTCTCCCTAATAAGTTGTGGTTGTTTGCAAATTTCAAGGCTTTAAGTTTTTGATCAAATGCCAATTATTAATGAGTTTTAGTTAAACTATTGTTGTACCAATTTGAATGATTGAAATTTTACTTTAAAAAATGAGACAAGTGGAATATTTGATAAAATTCTGAGTTCTACATTAAAACAATATATACAAAATTATGCAAATTGGCGGATATTTTATGCATCATTTTTTTTTTAGTGTTTTGAACTTATTATGAATTTATGTGATATTCGGCTAAAAATGTATATTAATATTACGTTATTGTCTTATATTTTATGCATCTTTTTTTTTTTTGAGTGTTTTGAACTTATTATGAATTTTATGTGCAACAAATGTATTGAATGAACGTGAAAACATGATCAAAAAGATGTGATTTTTATTTCTTTTGAAGCAAAGAAACGAAGATTGAAGGATGACTAAGTCCTCACCTTGCGAGACACACAAGTGAAGAAAAAAAACAAAAGATTTTAAAATTAATCGAGTTCGCCACTGATTCTTTCGAAGTACAATTCAAGAAAGATTATTTGTTAGTATATGTCTTCCAACTAATTGTAATTTCCTTGTGAATTATCATAATTTTATTTATTTTAAAAGTTTCATCATTGAAATGATCTAATTTTTCATAAATATAATAGCAATTTGTTTCATAGAAAAATGTGTATTTTTACAAATTACACTAAGGATGTCCAAGATTTTTCTTCTATAGTTTGGATTAGTTAAATTATTCCAATTCATATAAATGTTGAAAACTTGAAATAGTGTGAGAATTTCAAAAATATAATTTTGAGAAACGTTAAGAGGAAGTGGGCAAGAGGATTCTGAAAGCAATTAGAGAAGAGATGCATTACTTTTGGCTAAGAAATTTTCTTGCTGGACAAATTGAGGTTAAATTTCATGACATGGATCTTCATCAACATATTTTTAACTTTTACACATTATAAATTAGTAGATGATAAATATTTCATAACATAAAAAATTATAAAGTTAGATCTAGTTTTTTTCCTTTTACTTTGTAATCTATACATAAAGTGATAGTGTTTTTTTATATGATATACGCTATATTAACAAATATTTTTTTAATGTTAAAATATTTACATTCAAAAATTAGAAAAGTTTGTAATTGACAATTAGATTTAAAAAAAAAAAGAAGCTATAAACTTAATTAACTATGAAATAGGTGATATTCAAAGTTTTGGAACTAATTTGAGAAAATATTTAATTTGTATGCATAAATACATGAAAATTTCATCCATTATTCTATTATATTTTAGCTAAATTTGTAACGAGATCATATCATATTTCTATTTATTTAATTTGTCACTTTTTGAATCTTTTTCTCTCTTTTTAATATTATATCTTTTAAAGAGTCAAATGATATAAATTTCAATCAAAATTTAATTAATATATATTTTCTTAATCATATTGATACATGAAGAAGGCGCGCGTATCAATGAGTACATCATCTGTCTATTTATAAGGATAATGCCGTTTTGTGATTGGTGGAAATTAAAACACTCAGATCCCAACCTTTAAACATTCATACCAACGGTTCAAATTCATAGTTATAATTACACATACAAATGGACGGTCACGATAAGGAGAATGTCATAAAAAACAATGTTTTGTGATTGGTGGAAATTAAAACACTCGGATCCCAACTTTTAAGCATTCATATCAACAATTCAAATTCATAGTTATAATTACAGATACAGACGGACGGTCACAATGTTTTGAATTCTTTTTTTTAGTTCTTATACACTATTTGTTTTTAGGGCATATTCTTAAAAGATATTAAGCGTATACATTCACATAATAATATTATTGTTTATAAGAGTAAGGATTAGTTCTACTTATTAAGAAGTTAGGCATTTGTTTGCAATACATCATGTTGGATGTTGATGTAAAAACTTTATTTATTAATATGAAGATTTGAGTTGTTTAATTCAAAGTTCTAAAATATTATTGATAAAAAGTAAGTAGTTCTTTTTTCTTTAATCTTTTTATAATGTTCATGAAATATTGTTTTGAGTGAAATTAAAATCATAAATTTCACTATCAAAATTTTTTGAGGTCTCAAAATTTTGGTGCCTAAAGCAGACGCTTAACGTAACCTCTAACGTCTGTTATCAAATGACCGTTTGACCATTATATATATTTTTTAGTTGTTGTTTGTCACTTGTCA
>JAJOOF010007024.1:0-20946 GCA_029582545.1 Solanum lignicaule | reverse complement strand
TTTTTAACATGAAAATTGGAAAACCCTTTTGTTCTTGATGTTACTTGAGAGGACCAGAAAAACCTTGTTGTTCACTTATTTGGCTTAGCAAGTATAATCTCATTGTTCTGTTTTTCTATTAAGTGATTCTATAATATTGTTTGTGCACATATTACTTGTTCAAAAACTCGATCACAAATGTCCTACTGGCTCTATATTTGGTATTGGTGATCCACTTCCTCCTTGTGTAGGAAAATACTGAGAATTTGATTTATTGATATGACGGTAACTAATGAGACATGCTTTGAACTATTATCATTACACAGAATATTGGAATTGCATCTTTGTCAAAGAAATATAGCAACACCTCACTTAGCTGATTATTTCATCGCAGGTACATATATATTTTGAAAAATGGCAGATGACATTTCAAGCTTTTGGGGTCCTGTAACATCTACCAAAGAGTGGTGTGAGCTAAATTATGTCCGCTCCTCCTATATTGCAGAGTTCTTTAATACCATATCAAATGTCCCATGCATTATTTTGTCTTTGATTGGTCTTGTGAATGCCCTCAGACAGCGGTTTGAGAAAAGGTTCAGTGTCCTTCATATGTCAAATATAATACTTGCCTTAGGGAGCATGATATATCATGCCACGTTGGGGCAGATGTAAGCACTTCCTCCTTTATTTCCCAATTCTTTCATTATAAAGTTGGTTTATTGTTATTTATTATCCACATTCCTGGAGCATGAAGAAGGGAATCCATTATTGACATGAATACCTAAAATTTGTTAAATGTATGAGAATCTTATTCTGTCTGATTCACTACATCAAACTTTCTAAGAAGCTAATAGAATGTTAGGACTGTTGGAAGCCTAAATCTTGGTAAAAGGAGAATGACCTTAATACTCATGGGAGCTAATGCTACCTAATTATTTGTTAACCTTGACAGGAGATCATTTATTCTCCTTTTTGGTATATAAACTTGATAATAGATAATTAGGATGAGCTTTTCTCTTTTTGTTGCATCTTGTCTTGGAAGGAATTCATATCTGTATATGATACATTTATTTGATTCTGATTCTTTTTGGCCATCTCCTTTTCATTTCTCTTCAAACCATGTGGATTGTAAACTATGATACATTTGTTTGATTCTGATTCTTTTTGGCCATCTCCTTTTCGTTTATCTTCAAACCATGTGGATTGTAAACTTCCTCTTTACATCACTAATGACTAATTGATTTATTCCCCTTCCACCCCCCCAAAAAAAAAAAAAAAAAGGCTACGTCAAGATGGTCTTAATTTACAAATTAATTAACCTTTAGAAAATCTATCGACCTATCTACATGTGACTTGGTCCCTTCAAAATGTTTCATGTTTCTTCCTCCATAATAAAGGAATAGCCTCTACAAGTAACAATTTGCTAGCATTTCAACACTGAATGGTGTAGCTCCATTAGATATTAAATATTTGCATAAATGGTTGCTTAGTCTCTTGTTTGTTAATTTGCTGCATAACAGGATAAAGCTGACTATGAACCAGATACCAAGTTGACCTCCTCCCTCTTGCTTGTTGTGTGAATGTTGTATGCCTGATATTGAAGTTTCTTGTTAGATAAAAACTATATTTTTGCCTTGTGCATTCAGAATGAATAGGAAATAATTGTCATAAATCCAAGATGTTGGAAATAATTTGATGGTTATTCTAATTTATTTTGATCCATGCTTTAAATTGATAGGCAACAGCAAGGTGATGAGACACCCATGGTCTGGGAAATGCTTCTCTACATTTATATCATTTATTCACCAGATTGGCATTACAAGACTACAATGCCCACATTTTTGTTCCTTTATGGTGTAGTATTTGCCATTCTGCATTCGCAGATTCGCTTTGGTATTGGTTTCATGCTACATTATGCACTATTGTGCCTTCTATGCATTCCTCGCACATATAAGTATTACATTCATACAGAAGACAGATCCGCAAAGCAGCTTGCAAAGTTATATGTGGCCACTTTATTAGTTGGAGCTGCCTGCTGGCTGTGTGATCGTCTATTCTGCAAGCACATTTCAAGCTGGTACTTCAATCCACAAGGTCATGCACTATGGCATGTCCTTATGGGTTTTAATGTGTACTTTGCAAATACGTTCTTGATGTACTGTCGTGCTCAGCAAAGAGAATGGAATCCAAAAATCAAGCACTTCCTCGGATTTTTCCCATATGTAAAGATCCATAAACTAAAAGCTCAGTAGCACACGTTATTACTCCAAACTCGGCCTGTGAGAAAAAAAAAGCCGCGCATGAAATGGCACCAAGGAACAACAAGTGCCAGCTCTACTGATTTTTTGTCTTCTCCATTTTGCAGATGTGTAAATGAAAGTTTGAATTAGTTTCATCTTTTACTGTAAAATTAGTGGTCGACCGGTGTATCATATATATTTATACTTCTATAGAAGGCTGACATGACTAGCTAGTAGTCTTTTTTCTAATGTTTTTGCTTTTGCATTTTAGGAACTGTTATAAACATGGTTTATTTTGCTATTATGCAAGTGCCCACAAATGTGGTTTTTGATTATGAACCTCATTATCTGGCGTAGCACGTCTGTATGGTCAAAGAAATCTTAATTTTTTACTGCTTATGTTGCAATTGTCTTTTGGTTGAAAATTTTGAGGAAATGGGGAAGCCAGGGAAGATGGATTGGATCTAGAGGCAATGCTTATGCCTCTTCTTTATCGATAACACATACCCCTAGTTACAAGATCTAATCTTCCATGAAAAGTAAGAATTTTCATGATGAAAATGTGGTTGCTCCCTTTGATGGGATGAAATTGAGCCAAAAGATATCGATGTATGGTGAATTCACGAGGGAGTGGTAGCTCCTTAAGATCTAAGATCTACTTTATTCGGTAAAGATAGATGTACTTAATTCCCCGTTCAAGAGAAAAACTCAAGTCCCTTAAATAGGTGAGCTCCCATTATGGCCTACCAATCTTAAAAGCAACAACATATGGCTTATTAATCAAAGATTTTAATCGATGTTCAATTTCATGAAAGTAAAGATTCACAAACATAATTCTCTGAAAGAGAAAGAGGCAATTCTGAGTTCATAAGATGGCATCCCAAGTCTGTTTTACAGTAAACTTTCTGCCAGATTTGGCTATTGAAGAACACGAGTCAATTTTCTCAAATGTTCCCCGCGGGAAGGGTGAGAATCCTATCCAAGTAATCAAGTTACACATGTTCAAATTTATTCAAAACAGTCCTCCTACCAACAACACAACACTCCGACCAAAAATGTTTGAGAAAGAAAACAATTTAAAGATGAACAGTGTCAACAATAGCCTCAAGTGTCTTTTTCTCCAACTCTTTCTCATCAATCCACATGGAACTTTGCCGTTGTAGAAGATCATTTTTCTCTTTCTTCTTCTTCGAGAAGTTCTTTTCCCTCATCCTCCAATATTCAAGCTTTTCCTGTCTTTCTTTAAGCTGCAAACATAATAATTAAAGAAGCACAGAATATGTTATTATACTTGTTGAGAATATTTGCAAGCAATGCTATATGCATTTCAGTCATATTCAACAACGTTATAACAGACTACACTCATGCACCTATATTACAGTTGCACCTGCTAATTGAGCTGTATGTATCGTCTCTAAAAAAGCGAGGAAAAAAAACTACTAATAATGTTCATGAAAGCATGCTTGAGGTGCATTAAAGCCCTTAAACAAGACACAGAGGCTCACTTGGGGAGTGCTTTGGTAAACAAGGTCCAATGCATGTACCTCATTGTGTGCATGGATCTGTCTTCAAGAGGCGGCGCTATACAATAGATATAGCTTACAATGTGATATATTAAGTATTAAGGCATCACTATGAATGTATGAATGAGTTAGAGGCTCTACATAAACCATCCATGCAGCAAAAGGTTATTTAAGCGTTTGAAGAACACTTTCCTAGAAGGAAAACAATCCCCCTTGCTAACCATTGAATGTCTACGTTTGAGTGGCTATTACGATGAGAATTGTACAGTTCAAATCTAAATTGGATGAACATGAGAGCCACAAGTAACATTCAATTTGTTTGGATTTAAAATAAAGAAAAGTATGATTAAGAAGTTCAATAAAAGAAGAAAGGAATCCCGTCTCAATACTTGGGTTGTATAACATGATTTTTACAACTTCCAGTTCAAGATAGCCAAGGACTAAGCGTGAAGTGAGACACGTGTTTCATAATTCTTATGTGAAGCGTCAAATTTATGGAAAACTAACTATACCACATATATATGTATTAAAATAACTTATATCAGCATCCAATAGATAATTATGCCTCTACAATCCAATTCCTCAAAAGTTGAGATCCAAAGAACAAACATCTCATTATTTGAGCCGGAAATTGTTCTGAAGCGATAGCCCCTCCATTCAAATCACTCCTTGCTTTAAGCGACGAAGCACATGCATAGCAAGTTATCTTTGATCTTGTCCACATGTTATATGGAATTTTCAGGCATAACTTCAGACCTCTTTCACATCCCTTGTTTTGTTAATATTTTCTGTAACTCTATGACTTACATGCATAACCAAAACTCTTTTTTCTAGTTATATTTATGAAAAAAAGCTTCTTTGAGGACATTCAAAGCTCATAACATAGGATACCTAGAACTTGACGCGTCCAATGCATTAATCAACTTTGCTTATCAGTATTTATCAGCCGCAAGAACAAGTCCAGGTTCTTATTCTCTGCCTTTTAGGTTCTTTAAGCAATGTGATCTCTCTTCATACTTTAACCTCAAAAGAGAGTATCTCATTGCACTTTTCAGTAACACAATTACAAGTACATGAAAGTCCTAAGTCTGCCCGTATCCAACAATTGAGTAATCATACAGAAAATGTTCACTATTAGTACATTACCCTATTCCTTTTCATTTAAAATACATCCTAAACCAGCTAACTAGAACTTCTAATACTTGCATAGACTCCTCACTGATGGCAATTATCATCTGTTAAGGAAAAACTACCATCACCTAGTAGCTACTTCAAGCAGTAAAATTCACAACTCCTGCTACTACACCTCAATCTGACCTAGTTGGTCCGGCTATATGAATCCTTTACATCTATTTTGCTCCATATAGGCCTATAATATATGGCGGTTGCCTAGCGGACAAAGCAGTGGGAGATTCAGCATGAGTTTTGCAGGTTCCCCCTCCCCCCCATGTCACATATTCCACCCAAACATGAAAAAATGTTCAAACCGTGTCCATCCATACCAAACGCAATATTAGGATAAGCAAAATGGGTATACTCAAGTAATATCAAAACAATGTAAGTACGAAAACGGACAAAAAAGTTGATTTTTTTAGTCACATACCAGAGTTTTGCGGAACTCCTCTTCAGCAGCCTCTCTTTCCTTCGCCTTCGCTTTCTTCTCAGCAGCTTTAGCAACCTTGCGTTCCTCATTAGCAATCCTCTGAGCCTCCTTTTTAGCTTCATCGTTTCTCATCTTCTCAATCCTCTGAAGCTCCATTTCTTGTATGTACTCTTTCCTCACCTCCTTCACTTTCTTCGCATATTCACGGCGCAAACGGGCTAGTTTAGCCTCCGCCTCCTTAGGATCTCTAGGTGCTGTCCATGAATTCAGGTAGTCGCTCGGTGGACGGAACTCATGGTTCCGCTGGTGGTCATTGTGATGCGATTGTACGGTGGTAGATGTGGAATCGGCGGCGGTGGAAATTGATCGGAGAATGGGTTTTAGGGTTTGGGCCGCCGGGGTTTTACGGAGGAGCTGCCGGTAAAGCGACATTTTAATGCTTCTATGGTGATGCAACAAGTATAGTCATCATCACTAATATAAGAGTGTATCTAAAAAATAATTTAAACTAAATTTGTAGAAATATAAAAGTGTTTTTTTAATTAAAAAATATTTCATTTATTTTCATCAAAAAATAAAAAATTGTTTTATTTATTTTCATCAAAAAATAAAAATATTTGAGTTCACGTGAATATATAAATTCGAAATACAATGTGTTCCAATCATAGAGTTGCTTGGTTTCGATTTGGATTGGTAAATTCTAAAATTTGTTTCAGCAAAATAAAGTATTAAAGATTAATTGAATCTAATATGATGATGAGTTCAACTGTTTGAGTTGGTTTATTCGATCCTCAACTATTTCATAAAATGTTTATTACTCTTTTATTATAGTACCTATTCAATAACTTTGTCTAAAATCTAGATCGTAATTCTCTCAGTTATAATTTATTACTAGTTTGGATTTTGATTTGGGCAAAATTTAAGAAAATATTTTTAAAGAAAACTCATAATCTTAACTAAAATTATGTTAAATGTACTAAAAATTTCTCAAATCTATAATCTTATATAACTATAGAATCCTAAAAAGAGGTAGAATTATTTTGAAACGAATTAAAAAGAAAAACAATACAAACAAATTAAAATGAGAAAATCAAACAAATATTTTAAGATAATATTTTTTACCTATGTATCAAATACTTAAAAAAAAAAACAAATAATAAATTCACCAATTTTTCAAAAACACATTTTTCATTGTACCTAACACTTACCTACAGTAATATTTTTATAATTAAGCCAACCTGTAAATTTTTTTTAACATTGATTATACATGTAGTACAAATTTCTAAAACTAAAAAAACCACTGACTTCAATTACACGATTATATGTATACGAATTGTTTCCTCAATTTCTTACTCTTAAATTTTTAGCCTTCAATTCGCCTAGTGTCGGCAGATTTCTCCAAAGATTCAGCGCACGAAATTCTTCTCTACTTTGAAGCTTCACGGAATTTTCCATTTCTCGGATCTCAACAAAATGCGGAGGTAAATTCATGCATAAATCTCTTATTTTCACAAAAATCTGCAAGTTTTTTCGTTTATGTATGTTGATTTGATTGAGTTTCGCTTTGGATCTGATGTCTATGGCGGTTTTGCGACAGGCCTGGGTATCGGCAACCGCTGAAGCAGCAATTAGGAGGTGTTAAGGCAATGTTCATAAGGCTCTCGGTTGCTGTCATCGTTGTCGTGATTTGTATGTTCCTGCTTATGTCTGCGATGTCGAGTAGTAATAGTAACAGTTCTTCAGCTGAGGTACTGTGTTTTAAGCTGTTTGTAATTAGCTTGGAGTGCTTTTGTAGTTTTTTTAGTTGCTTAATTTGATTAGAATTGTGGTGATTTAGCTAGAAAAAGTCCTTTTTGCTGTTATTGTTGTGGTGATTTTGTATGTTCGTGATGTTGAGTTGTAATAGTAACAGTTCTTCAGCTGTGGTACTGCGTTTTAAGCTGTTTGCAAATTAGCTTGGATTGCTTTTGTAGTTTTGTTTAGTTGCTTAATTTTATTAGAAATTTGGTGATTTAGCAAGAAAAAAAAGTCCTGTTTTCTGATGAAATTAGTGTTGTTTGGAATCTGCAGTAATGTAAGAGAAATGAGGTGATTTAGCTAGAAAAAAGGTCCTATTTACTGTTGAATTTAGTTTTGTTAGGAATCTGCAGTATTTATTAGAAATGTGGTGATTTAGCTAGAAAAACAGTCCTATTTACGGCTAATGAAAATCTCAGCTACAAATTCAGTTGATGATAGTTCATTTCAAATTTTTACATTTTTCCTCTTCTCTAAGCAGGAAGTTGATAATTGCAAAAATCTCTGATATGCTCGTCTTTTATAACATAAATGTGCAACATATAGTATTACAGGATACTACCTAATGTAGAATACTTGCATGAGCTGAGCTATTTATTTTACCACATCTCCACTAGGTTTTAGCTATTTTTTGTATATAAATATGTAATCTGTTGTCCATCGTGGAATCTGAACCATTAGTTCACTTTTCATCAGTTGATTATTATGTTACATATTTTTATGTTCTTTTTCCTATCTGAGCAGATCAATACAGAGGCACTCTGGGGAACTGCTGCTTCTGATGGTTGGAGGGCGTCATCTGCTCCTCGATCAGATTGGCCTCGTATGCAATTTTATCTATCTATCTATCTATCTATCCATCTATCTATGTCCTAGACCAAATTCAAAATGAACACAATTACGATATCAAAATCTGCAATGCTGTAGCTTTATGCCAACATCTCTTTATCTTTTCTCTCTTGCAGCTCCTGCCAGTGAAAGCAATGGCTATTTACGGGTTCGGTGTAATGGTGGTCTGAACCAACAACGTAGTGCGGTGCGTAACTGATCCTTGCCTCCTTGGTCTGAGATTTATGAATATTTTTTCATATAATTTACTGGAGTAAATCCCTCTTAACTGATATTACTATTTTTTTATCAAAGAACATCATCTACTGGAAGTAGGTTATAAAGTTGGTCTAACAACATCAACTTCGGGAAGTAGAGCTAGATAGGAAGGTTTCCTTGTCTTATTGGAAGGATGGGTCAAAGAAGCTAGTGAACAAGAAAGTTAGATTCGGATAGATCTAGTCTTAGTGTTCTAGTAAAGTGAAAGTTAAGATGAAAATGTAACATATGAGATTGCATAAGTTGTCCAATAAAAGATGAAAATTCCAGAATAATGCTCTCTCTATCCTGATTTATGTGTCATTTTCTTGTTAGTATGTCTTCAAAAGAATGTCATACTTCCTTATTTTGAAATAGTTTAACTTTGAACTTCCATTTTACCCATAATAAGATGATTTATAGCCACACAAAATGTCTATGACTTATTTTAGACCTTAAGTTTGAAGAGTCTTCCTTTCTTTTTTAAACTGTGTCTAGTCAAGCATTGCACATAAATTGGGACAGAGGGAGTATGCCATAAGGTTGATTGAAATTATTTGACCATATCCTTTGTACACTTCCCGATGCATTGATCATTTACAGTTTGATAATTAAAAGTTATAAACTTGACCTAAGTTTATGTGAATGTATTATCTCAAAGACTTGTAGTCTCTCGTGATGAATGCATGTTTAGCCAAGAACAGAACATAGTACGAACAAAAGTTCTATATAGTTGAATTAAGACTTCTTCTTGTTGCACGAATAGTATGTCTGGTGTTTGTTGTCCTTCCATTTCAGCTAGTTACTTCTTTGTAAAGATACATGTGAGATTTAGAGAAAATTTAGTTTTTAACGACTCTTAGTCTGCCTCAAAGCATTTCCCTAGTATTGCACCCAAAGGGTGTGGCCTAATGATCTATGAAGTAGGAGAACCATGAGATCTCAGGTTCAAATTTCTATGAAGGCAAAAACACTAGGCGATTCTTCCTATCTACTTAAGCCTTGTTGGACAAAATAACTCAGTATCTGTGTTGGTGGGAGGCAAAATGTACCCGGCGGAATAGTCTAGGCATGTGCAAGCTGGCCTAAACACCTCTGTCATAAAAAAACACTTGTTTAGTATTGTCTGATTGAACCTTAATATAGCAGAATGGATAATGAGAATTCATATAATTACTCTTAACTAATTTGGCATTGATTAGTATCTCTTTTTCGTCCTTTATGTTATTGATATATTCGACATAACAAATGCTTGTGACTTTATAGATCTGTAATGCAGTTCTTGCTGCACGAATTATGAATGCTACACTGGTGTTACCTGAGTTGGATGCAAATTCCTTCTGGCACGATGATAGGTACTTAGTTCCCTGAGTTCCCTAATTCTTATACCATTTAAAACATGTATCACGATTGACATTGTTATTTGAGAATTTGCTTAAATCTCTTTACTATAATGACGTTGGTTCTAAGTATCCTCAACACCATGCAAGGTATTATTCTAAGTCTGTCATGAAAGGAGTATACAGGCTGGCTGGCCGATGATTAAAAGAAGTAGAAAACAGTTTATCTAATACTCTTCAGATGGTTTATACCTTAATGGCACGTAGGAAAATTATTTGAGTGTGATATTTGTGCGCTCTCTATTTATTTATTTTTATTCTTGAAATTATAACCATTTCAAGAATTTATAAACTGAAGTCAAGGGAAACTTTATGCGTATAGAAGTATACTGGTCATGCACTCAGCAGTTGGTGGATTTTCTCTGATAGAGTCGACCTTTACAAATTAAAGAAAATTGAGAAATTAAAGATAGTTTGAAGTTCAGCCACTCATCTTGAATCATGGGCATCAAGACATTTTCTTTTCTTACTTTATATTTTAAAATTTATTTTTTATGTAGCTGATGTTATTACTGAGTGATTTTGCTATTCTTTGTGAGATCCTGCTCTCCAAAAAGTTTACTAGGAAGTAGGACTAGACTAAGTAAATCCTACGCCTCATCATGGTGTTTACAATGAATAGACTGTTGCACCAGTTTCTTTATCACTAGAGGAGGAAGCTTCCCTTGAGCATGATATTGATTGATTTTAGACAGTCCCTCAAAATATTTGTTGGAGTTAGTTTGTTACCATTAACTTAGTCCCAAGCCTGCTCTTGATTCATTTATAATTTTCTCAAACTTTTTAGTAGTTTGAGATCTTACCATTAACTGAGGCATAACGTGCAACTTTATTTCTATCAATCCTCAGTGGATTTCAAGGTATCTACGATGTTGAACATTTTATCAAGACATTGAAGTATGACGTAAGAATAGTGGAAAGCATTCCTGAAATCCGAAAAAATGGAAAGGTCAAGAAGATAAAGGCAAAACAGGTATACATTGCTCCAGCAAAGTTTGATTTCTTCTTAAGGCTCTGATGGATTTTAAGAAAGCATTTTTTTTTCAGATTCGACCTCCTAGAGATGCTCCAATCAGTTGGTATACAACAGAGGCTCTAAAGACAATGAAGGAACATGGTGCTATTTATCTTACTCCTTTTTCACATAGACTGGCAGAAGAAATCGATTATCCTGAGTTCCAGCGGCTGAGATGTAGAGTTAACTATCATGCCCTTCGATTTAAGCCTCATATTATAGAGTTAAGCCAATCAATAGTCACTAAACTTCGTTCGCAAGGCCACTTTATGACAATACATCTTCGTTTTGAGATGGATATGCTAGCATTTGCTGGGTAAGTTACTAATTGTTGATTGTTGTGTGCACCTCAGTAGATTAAAGCTCAAGTGGTGCTTTAGTCCCCCATCTTCTGTCTTTTCCTGAGGTGGCCCAAAGGAAAAAACGCAACAATGTAATAGAAAAAGAGATTGAAAGAGAGGAAGAACAGATTCTTCAAATCTCTCTCTTCCTCACTTTGTTTCTTTTTCCTGTTCCTTTTTTGGCCGGGAAAGTTATGAGCTAACTACAGAAATAATTGCTCTATTCCATTGGGTATCCTTAGCCCTTGAAGTACTTCTAGTTGGTGCTAGTTAGTATAGACCACAAGTTTCTTTTTTTGGCATTGAGTTAGAGATCTGTTTAATCTTGTCTCAATTTCCCCAGGTGTTTTGACATATTTTCTCCTGAGGAGCAAAAGATTTTGAAGAAGTATAGACAGGAAAATTTTGCAGAAAAGAGACTTGTTTACGATGAAAGAAGGGCGATTGGGAAATGTCCACTAACTCCAGAAGAGGTAATCTTATAGATACTTGTACACGATGTGTGGATATTCTTCAAATTTACAATTTTTATCCCTTCTATAAGTTACTTGATTTAAAGCCATCTTAGAATGGTTAGATATGTATCATTTGGATGAGAGTAGAGGTGAAAGATGCTTAGTATAGCTCCAATGTTTTTACGATATCAATGGTCTGTATCCTATTCAACTCTGTTCTTTTCCCAGAGTAACTACAAATTTAAGGAAGTGTATCTATGTAAAGGTGAACTTTAGAAGTCATTATGGAGATTATCCACTGGAAGTTGATATATCTTTTAATATAACCAGCCAAGAATCCCTTTTGGGGATACAACAGGAAGGTGCACAAATACGGCGCCATGAGTGCATAATTCCTTGTGGTTGTTCTTTATGATGATATTTTAATAATCTGAGTTTGAAATATCATATCAAGGACCTGAATCAGTTTCAGAATCGCACATCATTAAATTGAGAATTAGCTCAAATACTAACCTGACTCTGTAAAAATCAAAGTATTTCATCATCCTCTTGTTTAATGAAGCTCAATTTTAACTTGATTTATTTATATTTGCGCCAGTGTTGACAGTAGAAATTCTTTCAAACAATAGGTAATTTGATTCATTCTTTATGAGTTGTTTAAGTATATACATTAATACTTGTATTGTTAACTGGAAAATTGCTGTTCAGGTAATTGATATTTCCCCTTCTAATCTGGCAGGTGGGTCTTATTTTACGTGCAATGGGTTTTGACAACTCTACTAGGATATACCTTGCTGCAGGTGAGCTCTTTGGTGGTGAGCGATTCATGAAACCTTTCCGTTCCATGTTCCCCCGCTTGGAGAACCATAGTACAGTGGACACCACAGGTGAGCTGGGGAAGAACACTGTGGGCTTGTTAGGTTCAGCTGTGGATTATATGGTTTGTCTTCTCTCTGATATTTTCATGCCAACATATGATGGACCAAGCAATTTCGCAAACAATCTCCTTGGTCATCGGTTATACTATGGTTTTCGCACGACAATCCGACCTGATAGGAAAGCACTGGCTCCTATCTTTATTGATCGTGAGAAGGGTCATACAGCTGGTTTTGATGAAGCAGTTAGGCGTGCCATGTTAAAAACAAACTTCGGTGGACCTCATAAGCGGATCTCACCTGAATCATTTTATACTAATTCTTGGCCAGAGTGCTTTTGTAAAAAATCAGCTGTAAATCCTACTGATAAATGTCCACCACTTGATGTTGTTGAAATCTTAAATAGTCAAATGGAGAGTGAAGGAATCAGTGACTTTGAGGCAAGTGGATCAAATTTGACGTCAGCTGTGGATAAATAGATGTTCAGTGTGAAGTTTCTTGGTAATATTTATGGATCTTCAAATGACGCGACACCATGAGGTCAAACGGAAGAAATGCGATGGTTTTCCTTATATACGAGTTGGTTTTACAGGTATCACTTATCTCAGATCATTCTATCTAGCTGTTGTGATGGTTTTACTTGTACATTTTTAGTGATTACCTTATAAGTGATAACAGTTAATGTAGCTGCCAATGGATAAAAGCAGCGTAGGAGGTTAGGTTACTGGGATAAAATGATAACAATTTATGGAGAATATCCTCGATTGGTGTTTGAGTTAATTTTTCGATTAATGAGAATCCAGGGAGGTTTCATATGTAGGACTAAGGGACTCGGCACCTTTCTTTCAGCAATATCAGAGTCATTCGATGCTTGAAATGTCGATAATCTGAGCATTTTATTTTGCTTACTTTTTTCATTTTGTATCTTTTGAGTTTGAGGATGTTTACTTCATCACCTGAGAACCATTGATGTATCCGATTTGGTATCTTCTCATACGAAAATAATATTCTTTCCTATATTTCATCAGGTTGTTCACGGGGTGTTCTGGCGTTCACAATTAATACATTAGGCTTGTTATTTCAAGTTCCACTACTGAGATTAAGGGTGTGTTTGGTATGGAGGAAATACAATTTCTATAAGTGAAGTTCTACCCTGTTTGTGTCCTCCCCACCCCACCCCCATAGTATATGTCTAAATTATATATACATAAATAATCTTGGGACAATATTTTTTGCTTGCTTACCTAATACCAAAAAATAAGTTAAAAGTCAATTTCATACCGAATACGAGAGCTACAATAATGCTTGGATGGATGGTTCAAAATGCCTTGTACTTGCACCTTCGATAACAAAATTATGTACATGGGGAATTAGCCAACCATTGTTGTAACTCTTGTTTCTTCATGTAACGTGTTCCATCTAATAGATTACTAGATTGTGAACTTTCATATTCCAACAATATACTCGGTGTAGTTCCACAGGTGGGGTTTGAGAGGGTGAGTGTACGCAAACCTTACCCTTATCTCGTGGAAGTGTAGAGACTATTTCCGAAAGAATGAAATCATCACTATCATCTTTGTGAACTGAACATATAAGATTCAAGCCAAACAGTTCCTAACTTCTCCATAAACTCAACGAAAATCTCTAGCACAACGCATGCATTTACATTCATCTTGAAGCTGAAAGCAGATTGCGGATGGGGCAGAGAGATGGGAAGATGTAATGTACTGATTACCTATATCAGATATTGACATTCTTAAATATTACAGCACATTTAATTTCAGTGGAGAAATACAAAGAAAATGATGTTTTCTCCCTGAATTGAAGTTTTAACCAGCTGATTTAACGCGTAGTTTATTGGCGACATAGAGAAGGTGGCTGATGTTAGAAGATGGATAATTTTGCAGTAGCTTCAAATTAGAAGTGAAATCACCAGCAAGTAAACGCCTCCGGACAATAATCAACATAGCACAGCAGATTCTGAGCAGTGTTTCCTGCAAGTTGATAATAATATTTGTTATTTATTACATTATCGGAAATAACCTTCCTACCCTGACAAGGTAGAGGGAAGGTTTGCATACACTTTATCCTCCCCAGACCCCACATGTGGGATTATACGGAGTATGTTGTTGTATTACAGTAACAAACAATATGCTTCTTCACCAGATCACAAGTATCTCATAGCCACAACAGATTAATTTCCCTTCCACACCAACCCACAAGGTAAGGATGAAAAGGAACACATGAATATTAAGTTTTTGTTGTACAAATCTAAAATTAACAATCCCCCAAGGCTTAGCTTGAGTGGCAAAAGGTGGGAGGATTTGTGGCTTAGGTCGCAGGTTCAAGCCCCACACCATACAAAGCGAAGCCCGGTATTTAAGTGGAGAAGGGTAGAGGGGAGGGCCCATTATCCACCGAGTTTAGAAGGCTGTGATTAGTCCAAAGGGCGGGTCATAGACGAATTTCTCAGTTATAAAAAAATATATATAAAAAATCTAAATTTAACAATTCCCTCAGGGTTTAGTTCAAGTGGCAAAGGTTGACGGATTTGTGACTTAGATCACAGGTTCGAGCTTTGTGTCACACGAACTAAGCCTGGTATTGAAGTGGAGAGGGGTAGAGAGGTAGGCCTATTATTCAAGTTTAAAAGGTTTCGGTTGGTCCTATTTTCACGGTCATCTGAAAGATCTACACTTAGCAATGGCACAAGAGTTCAAAAATTTCACTCTGAAACTGGACCACCGACCACCTAGCTTCAAGAAATTCCAAAACAACATGCTGCGATGAAACTATTACTCGAGTGGAAACCAAAGATTACTTCACATGCATTTGATCCCTCTCCAGTTTTGAGCCTGTGGAATATGACCTCCCAATTTGGGTATTTCTACTTTCGCCTTCCTGAAGGTCATTACAGTGAAATCTCTAATGCAGATCTTTAAACGGATAAAACTATGAGCTCATGCAAGCAATATCTTAAAAGTGATATAGCTCTTAAAAGTGTATTTGAGGAGTAAGGAGACAGATGAATGACAACCCCCATACAAAAAGAAAATTCAGAGGATCAGATATTGGCAATTGTTGAGGTGCCTTTCGGAGAATTAACCAGCTCATTGGGGTGGGCAGAAACCAGTATGGACAGCAACATTAGAGGAGTTTGACTCTCTAAAACCTTTGAAGCACCTATAAGACTTGATTGCTCTTTGTGAAGAATTGCATTTGAGTTTCTTTTTGTACACATCCTTAATGTGGAATTTCCCCCTAAAAGTCGGTGAAATTACTTATCCAAAGAAAAAGAAAGGAGTAACAAGATGGACTTAAGAAAGGATGGAACATCAACTTTTAACTACATGACGTCTAACCTGAGGTCCTTCAGGATCACTTAGGAGAGTGTCCCATATAAGAAGACTGTCTGGAAAATTGAACTCTTGCGTCAGAAGGAGAGTTATCCACCTAAATGCATAAAACTGTGGATTCACCTGTTAACATCCAACAACGAACACATAAAAGATCAGTGTTAAACTCAAAATATCAGAAAAGCAAGTCAAGGTAATATCTCACACCTAAGGGAAAGATAAGAAAACGTGCTGAATTTATTGTACCAACTAAGCACATCCATCAGTAAAACCAACAATTCCGATGTAAGAAAGCACAAGGACAATAACATATAGGATGTCTTATTACTTTAAATGCATGTAATCCAGGCAAGTAATTCTTCAACACAGGAAGCAGGACATGTATAAATTCTCTAGAGATGTGTTTCCAATACAATATATTCTCTAAATATACATTGTACCAGCTGCTAATATTACCTGAAAGGCAAAGAACGAAGAAATCCAGACATATCCTACTAAAAGGAAGGTGTGGATGACTAAAGGATCTTGAATCAAGAATATAGTTCAGTTTTGGGACAGGCTACACGCGAATCTGAATCAATTCTCAATTGGGTCACTTGGCTGCCCAGAATATAAAAGGTGCCAGACAATGAAAAACAGTTTTCATTCCAAGGGAAACAATTCACAAATGAACAAATCCAATATGTTTCATGGAAAACTGTTAGGCTTAAAACTGACTTAAACCAGGTATGAGCAAGGTCACCTGCACTCTATGTTATGTTGATCCTGTATTTGCCTTGACGTATACATGTCGGACGGGTGTATAAGGGTGTAGGACACAGTGCTGATACTTCAAAATGCACTAAAAATAGCAAAAACACTTGAGATACCCATACCAGATATGTACCTATAAGTGGATCTGTGTAACATAGCTTGCATCAAAAAGTAAGGTTCTGGATAAGATTAAGCCTCCAGGTTGACAAGCACATTAACGCTGCATTTTTTTTTCTTTAAAAAACTACTACATTAATATTATAAAACATGCCATCAATAATGTAAATATGCAAATAACAGAATTAGCAAGCAGAGAGGGTGCGTAAATTAGATGTTCTCAAGATTGGACAAAAATGTTGAATAGAGTGCATTAGTAATGCTTGCATTAGTAATGCTTGCATTAGTAGTGCTTGCATTAGTAATGCTTGTATTAGTTATGCTTGTATTATTTCTTATACATTGTTTGGTTTCATATATTAAAATTAACAAGCCTTGCATAATTTTTATTAAAAAATGTTTGTTTACAAAAATGCCCTCCACACTTTTTAGTTTTGTATCCATGTAACAAGGTTCTTTTGCTTAAACACCGCAATAAAGTGGCCAAGAGAGGAATCTCTCTATGCAACATATGTTCCTTATGTGGTAAGGCTAATGAGACAGTGAGACATCTCTTCTTACATTGCAACTTTACTGAGCAGCTGTGGCAGATTTTCCTTAATCTCAGAGGCATATCTTGGGTGTATGCCTAGCAAGATTGATGAGACTCTATTCAGTTGGGAGATGGCTGGAGTTGGGGCTACAAACAGAGAAAGATGGAGGATGATCCCTGCTAGTATTTGGTGGACTATATGGAGGGAGAGAAACGATAGATGTTTTGAGAATAGGAACAACAACCTGCAGGAAGTAAAGCTTAAGTGTATTTTGTTGTTTTGCTTTTGGTGTACAAATGTCTACTCCAATGAAACTGAGTCAATCAATAAAGTTCTTTGCTAAAATTTCACTAGCTCTTTTTTTACTTCCCAAAATAAAATTAAATATTTGTTAGTATTTTGAATTCTAAACTTATTTTTTTATCAAATAAGGGATGAGATATTAATTAAGAACTTGGAGTATTTTTGTGTTTAGCTCCAAGGTCATAAGAAAAAACATACTGATCTCGAGAAGAAAGAATGTATGATCAATGATGCCTAATGATTAGGGGGTTAATATTACAAAAAATGTAAAGGAATACGAAGTCGACTGCTGATAATTCATAGTAATTTGGTTCAATAATGGTTAGGTAACGACTGAGAGAAAAAAGGAGTAAAATATTTTAAAAGGGCTTTTGAGGACAGTTTTGTCATAGCTAATCTAATGCAAGGGTTAAATCCTTTGTATTACTAATACCTAGAAATCCATGGTAATAGTAATACACACTACAATACACAATAGAGTGTATAACTAATGCTTGCATTAGTTATACATAGCATGAAAAAGTATACCAAACAAGGTACTATTAGTACACAAAGCTAATGCATTAATTAATTAATTTTGCTAGTACACCATCAAACAACCCCTAACAGCCAATAATGCACTAAACAAGGAATCTTACATTAGTTGTCACTTCAAGATGCCGCCATAGCTCTTCATCATGTTCTTTCAAAAGTTGAGATAGCCTTGTAATTGTGGAACGAATACCAACAACACTATTATCAAGTTGCTGACAAAAATTATCACGAAATCCACTCAACAACTCCACAAAGCAGAAGAAAGTATCTGCTTCTGCCATTGCCTGTATAATTTGCAGATAGAAATGATAAATAGAATGATTGATGAGGACCTTTGAAGCTTCAGTCTAGAAACAGCTGAGAAAATAACTCAGTCTAGAAAAAAAATATAGCATACAAAGGTTTTGCAAACCGAGTAGCACTCTTCACCAAATTATCAATATACAGAACCACAACTATCATTGTCACAGAGAACCAGAGCCACAAGGGAAAACCATAAGACAAAAGAGCAAGATAAAATATAAAGAACTGTGTTTAAAATAATTCATTGGTCAAAGATAAGCAGTTGCAAGTATCAAAGAATTCAGCTGGCCCCACATTCTTTAGCAAAACTTGGTTACCAGCTATCATGTTCTGGGAGTGACTACCCACAACCACAAAACGTCACTAAGAGAACAAAGCATCACTTAGACACTTACTGGATCTTCCTCATTGGGATCATTCCTGAATACATAGAAAAGTGGTGCTAAGATCTCATTCATGCCTTGCACATATCTAATACCAGGATTCAGTTTGGCAAATATAATGAGTATAATCCTCAAAGCATCCTGGAAACAAAAGATAGACTTGGTCAATCCACTGCGGTTTGTATTATAAATCCAAAAAGACTAGCTCTTGCCTGGTTAAATTTTGCAGACGGTGTGTCTCCTGAGAAAAAGTGCAGGTCTGGATGGGTGCGCTTTACATCCCGATCAATCTGTTCAATAATCTCTGTGTCCTACAAGAAAATAGTATAAGACAAATTATCAACAGTAATAAGTTGTGACATACTCCTGTCAACTTGACAAATTTTGCAGTTTCTTGTTGTTTTTTTCCATTTTGAAGGAATTAAAATGTTAATTGTGTACCAAAGACAGTCATCACAGAATTGATGTGTCCAGTGTAATGTAAGTATGGTTGAGGAAAGAAATCAAACAAATAAGCTAATATATCACTAATACTGACAACAGCTTCAAAGCGAAAATAAATTTAAAAAGCTGCTTTCAGAAAAATCTTGATCCATTTGTTCTCTCTCCGGGTCTATCACGGTCTCAATATAACAGTGCAGTGTTCGACAGGGGTACCATACTTATAGGGGTCATTTGGTTGGAGGTATTAGGAAAAATAATCTCAACATGAAGTTCTGTATGAAATAATGCAATGTTTGGTTGGACAGATTTGGAACGCACAACTAATGTAGTGTTTGGTCAGCCGTATACGAAAAAAAAAAGTCCCCTCGTAAGGAATGCAACGCTTGGTTGGCAGTACTAAATTTATGAATTCAGCTATTTGGAAATTTTTATGTATTATTTTATGTGGGAATTGGGATAGAATGTGTCATAAGAACATGAGTATTAGTATTTAGTAATACAACGATAAAAGTATTTGTAGATGAAATGCAAATAAAACGATAGAAGTATTTGTAGATGAAATGCGCTTAAAGTAGGTAATCCCTACATAACATCCATGTATTAAATATGCATTGCATAACAATCTCAACACTATAATCCACCGTATAGTCCCTTCATTAATACTCGTTATATAAATAAATCATGCATTATAATCCTTGCAGAACAAGCATAAGAATCAAATGGCCCCTTTAAGGTACATTTACAGAAAACAGAATGTATGAAATAGATCGTGACATTCAGTTTGAGGACTTGTCTTGAAGACATGTATTCTTATGCTCCACAATGGTGCTCTAACAGAAGAACCCCAACATAATCTTAGAGGTAGATACTGGGGGAAAAGATCATTTGAAAAAAGGTGGTACCTGGAAGAACTGATTCCAAATGCTACTTTTTCCAAGACTCAAAGGATGCTCTTCCTGAGTTACTTTTGATCTTGAGAGTACACCTTTGCCTTCAATGTCTGTTCCTGTTCCATCATTCTCAAGACTTGCAGACTTCTCCAACCTCCTCGCAATCTCTGACTGCCTAGCCATAACAACATTCAGGAAACTTTTGTACTTGAAAACAAATTATGCTTCCAGAAAAACAAAACTAACATAGTATACATGAATTATTGATTCCATGAGAACACTTTTTGTTCTTTGATAGGTATTGATTCTATGAGGGCATTTTTTACAAATTTTTTTACACATTAACCTTCCAATAATACCAAGGGGACTAAATAACATGAGCAATAAGTAATCTGCGCAAGAATATGTCTATAATGTTCTGCGCAGAAAAGAGAAGGAAAACTACAAAATTAGTTATTGCAAAAAAAGTCTGTGTTTCCATAACAATATTTGTTATAGTAGTCAACCATATTTAATTACTTGTAAACAGCTCTACGCAGGGGATTTAAGGAATCATATTTTTAACTCTCTACTTTGAGTGATCACATTTCAACCCTCCCAAATATCAACTATAAATACCATTCAATCCTAACTTCATTTTTCACCATTGAAGCTCTCAGTTCTCTCTTCTCTTTCTTGACAATCTACCAAAACTCTCAATTATCAATTATGATATTATTTATTAGTACTTACTTGGTTGGTGGTGAAAGAGGCTGTACTTACACAAGAGAATCTTATGAAGAGGGGAATACAAATGTGCCCAAGATGCTGTTTTTGTGAGCAGGTTGCAGAGACAATTAATCATCTGTTCTTACATTGTAAAGTGGTTGGCAAGCTGTGGAATTTGTTTACTAGCTTCAGAGGTATAAGTTGGACTGTTCCAGGGAGAACAGGACAGGCTCTAGAAAGCTGGAATATGGAGGGCAGTGGCAGCACAGACAAGAGTAGATGGAAAATTGTCCCAGCTGTTATTTGGT
>JAJOOF010007023.1:0-18782 GCA_029582545.1 Solanum lignicaule | reverse complement strand
AATTTTGATAGTTTGAGCTCCTTCCAGTTCCTTGTGTGCTGAGAGATATTCCCCTTTAAAGTTGACCCTCAAAATCGCATTTTTTGCGATTTTCGAATTTTGATACGGTTGTTCTAAAATTCGGGTTAGAGTCATTTCCCACTCAACTCGACCCCCTGAATAAGAATATGAAGTCGAATTTCCGAAATGATGCACGGATTTTGAGATATATGGAAATTACAATTATAGGTGTTTCCGAAGCACATTTTCGGGCATTTTTGGGGTCGTTTCACAATTACATTATTTTAGGTCTATAAACATCATTTTAACTATTTTTAATACATTATTCATAAGGTGAGGTTCAAACTTAAGTCATAGAATTTCTGGGGTGTTACAACATTAATATCTACGGACAGTTCACTTTAAACCTATTCTATTGTCACTAGTTGCATAGGAAACCGAGGCCATAACTATATGATGAGTCTACAAATTGGACTCATTTAGGGCTATATTTTGATAGAATTAGTGTCCTCAAATGCGTATTTTATCTCAATATCTGATGAAAACCCTTAAGTTTCAGGTATTTGGAGTTTGAGGCAAAGAATGGACACTACTTAGCAAAAAAGGAACAAAAGCAGCTGAAAGAATGAAGAAATGAAGATCTGAGAATCGCCGAACCCATTCGGCGAATCACCAAAAGGTCTTATCCTCGCCTTTTGTTCCAGTGTGCTGAGCCCTGAAAGAACGGATCAAATCGGCAATGAAAAGGAGATGTCAGCGTATCACCGAGCATGTTTCGTGAAGATGTACTATGTCGTCCAATGATCTAAAACACGACGATGTTGAAGGCTAATGCAAGACGGTGATGAACTACACCAAAGGGCGAAACGTCGAGTTGATCGACGATTCCGACTAATGTCGCCTAGTGATCCGCTGCAACACAAATTTTTAAAAACTATAAATACCCATTGAGAGTTGTAGCTTATTATCATATTTTTAATATAGAATTTTTAACATAGACTTTTCAGTTCTAAGTTTGGAGAGGGTTTTGAAGAACTTGAAGATTCAAAGGGTTTCAACTCCAAGAATTTGGACTTGGGTCTTGTGGATTCTTCATTCTTTGCTTGTTGTGAGACTTAAATCTTCATACCCATTTGAATGCAAACTCAGTTTGGTATAAATTTCTATCTCTTTTACATGTCTAGCTAAAACCCCAATTCTTGGGGTGTGATTTTGTGAATATGGGTTAGATTATCTGTTTGGTGTTGCTTGTTGATGGTTTATTTTTTGAGTAAATGTGGTTTCATTTAGTAGTTGTGGTGGAACTTAATGAAGTTGTAGTTGCAAATACGATTTCACCTTTGTGTTTTCGGTTTGTAAGAGAGAGAGTACGTAAAACTAAGACTACTAAATTAATGGCCGGTGAGATTGGGTCGATATGAGGTTCAGCTCGAGAGAGTGAACCTTAGTCCTTCTCCCACACACTCAGCTCGAGAGAGTGAGTGGGCTAAGGCGAAGGTTGTTCTTCATGCGGCAAGTGGGTGTTCGAGAGGAACCCATTTGATTCGGGGTAAGTTGCTCGAGAGAGAATTTACCACTATAGTCTAGCCTAGTCACAAATATTCAACAGATTTACTATCAAAAGCATGTACCCAATAGTTTAGTTTATCCCGTATTCCTATCACATCCCAAGAATCTCGTCTCCTTGATTAGTACTTTTTGTATTTTTGCTTACTTGTGACAAACCCCATTTGTTAATTGACGCTTCCGTCACCACTTTGATTTATAATGTTTTTAATCGATAATATTTTTAGCCATGATTAATTAGGACTTAAATTTATTTTTCTATTAATTCTCAAGCCCACTCCCTTGGGACTCGACCCCAACCCTTGGTTGGGTTACTTTACTATTGTACAATCGTAGACACTTGCATTGGAATTTGTGTCTTAATTACGCAAACATCACTATACCACAAGGCAATTTATAAGCGTCACATAAATAGAACTAGTACACGTAGAATACGGGGTGTTACATCCTCACCCTCTTATGGTCATTTGTCCTCGAATGATAGGTGAAGCTGATAGCTTGGTTAACCTTGGAATTTCATTTGGAGATTTGTGAGTGTTTCCTTTGTAAATAGGACTATCCAAAATATATAGACTAACCTAAGACACGTATAGATAAGTCTCATATGACGTCTCAATAGATATGGTTCATGAAATTAGTATATAACAAATCAAACCCCTTTCTTGACCATGTAATTCACTGAAGATACACAAGTAGAACTCATACAAATAACGAATTTAATATACCTAAACACAAGACATGCAATTGACATATCAAATGAACAAATGCTAGTAGGACTTATGATCATATAAGGGGACAACATGATCTCAGATCCTTATGTTGATGTTTAGAATGAGGAGGGGTATTTAGGATCTCTACCATCTTCTATCCCCAAGTATCTTATGTTACATTCTAGTCCTTCCTCAGTAACTTCAATGGAGGTTACACCTTCTGTGCTTAGCTTCCGGGCCTTAACAATCAAGAATTACTATAGTTTCTCCCAATTTTTTTAATATGGCACTGACACATAAAATAATAGGCCTAATCTATGGGGGCTCTACTTTCCCTTCTCTTTGATCTTATGACGTTTTTCAAAGGTGAGTCTTATAAGAATGCATAGTTGTTAATCTAAACGCTAAATTTTTATGCCGCACCTTCGGATAAGGCATTATGCTAAGTTATTTATCTATGATTGTGACAAAATTTACATACATCCCCAACCTTTTCTGGTCAAATTCTTCGCTATATAATGATACAAGGAAATGATTTCCAAAAACGTTCAAAACTCAAGTCAATAAACAGAGAGGGACTTAGTATACAGATAAATAGGTCACATTGGGTATGACACATAGGTAGATTAGCACAAAAGGGAGCGCATAATATACGGGCTTTAAGCTATAGAAATATATGGTGTACGCGCGCATATGGTTCATAGGGCAGCATGTGAGCGAATGAGCTATAAGGCATGTAGGAAATAGACTAGATGAGCACATGATGCATGAGTACTAAAGCTACGAAATATATAATATGTAAGCAAGTAGACTATAAGACATGTAGACATAAAAGAAAATGAACTACGGAACACAAATCACATTGAGCAAGTGTGTTATATCGCATGGATAGATGGACTAATATGTCAATAAGAACAAATATGAAATATGAGCACGTGAGCATATAACACATGGCCAGAAAAGCTACTTAGCCTGTAATGTTTAAGCAAGTAGGCTACGAGGCATGTAAAATATATAGATATGGTCATATGATCAATTAGCCTGCAACATCCACACAATATGGACAAGTGACATGAGGAAAGTAACTAGTGCAATAAATAACATGTAGGGAAAAGGTCCTACGAAAACATATAGCAATAAACAAGGGTGCCCTGAAGCGAACAACACTTACATGCAAACATTCTATGACATTAGTTAACCTATGAGAAAGTAATCCACAAAGGGCAAATGACATACAAATAGATAAGTTATAGAACATGCAACATGTATAATTATATAACAAACCATCATAGGAATCTATGAGATATCCTATAGAACCACTCTACCACGTTAAGGTCAAACACATTGTCTTAAGCGTTCAGTCACGGGTGGGATAGTCTGCTCATATTCCTTACTCACCCCAAAACACATACAATTTTTACCCATCTACTCTCTTCAATCTCCTAAGAATTCTTATAGGTGTTTTGCTATTGGAACTTGGCTTCCTTCTAGGTCAATATAAATACTCCAGTTTAGATAGAAAAGAAAGATTCTCAATAGTTCATCTTTTGGAGTAGGAGGCCTAGGTCAACTTTACCTTCATTACTCATTTGTGTTACATCACACTCAATGTCTGGTGCCTTTTAAAGGTCATAATAGAAAATAAATAGTGAATCTTGAACAAACCATAAAACATGAACTCTAATAACATGTAAAAGTCAGGTACCTATAAAGTTATATCATAATTCATAACGTCTTAGAGTTAGCCGATTTGGGCTTAACTAGATAGGTTTGGACATACTAATAGATTTCCTCTTTTTTTTATAACAAGTAATGGTGCTCTAACTCTTTTTCCATGCAAGATAGCAAATAAGAACAACTAGCATATGATCAATTTTTCCTCTCCCTTAACTGGACTAGGACTGACGAATTACTGCAGGCATCTATTAAATGAATCTGGTAATAGCTCTATTCAATTTCATGGAAGTCTATACATGTGTATAATGCTCTACTTCTCTTTAGTACTAATGATGTGGATGAACTAGGCCCATATATCTTCTATCTAGGTAACCTAAAATTCACCTCTTTTTTCTTGTTGTTATCGAGACCAAATATCAAGACTTGAATCAATACTAAATTGACTTCTCTGTCTAACAAAGGTTCCAAAGTTGTTCCCAGGTGCGCCATTATAACTTGTTAGGGTTGAAGAGTTGATACCATTTTCTTGCCTCATACACTTAGCAATCACTCTTTCATAACCACCTATCTCACTCTTCTATAGCATCCTCATATCACCCATACTCTTATGTTTAGGGAATTTGACATATCCCATCTCTTTCTAACTAGAAGCTCTACGTACATATTCGGCCCGTGTCATTCAAGCTTCATTATCACATGCTTCCTATCTAACAAGTACCGTTTAATAAAAACTAGTAGCTCCATGTACTCTAATCCCACTATGTATAGCCTGACTAATCACAACTGAGGTCTAACCAGTCAATTTTCCTTTTGTTGACCTTACCTTTTAGCCACATACTAATTCTTTATAGCCAACACATAGATCATAATAGGAACTACAATACATATATCATTTGCAGCAATTGGCACACTTATCCCTAAGTTTTATAACCATGAAAAGAATACAAATGTTATTAGTACTTATTCGGGGTTGTTGTCACATACCATATAAAAGCCAAATATTAACATACTCGGGATGATATATGGTGAGAATTTTGGCCTTGTCAGCCAATTAGGGGATCTCTAGTAACACTATTGCACTGATACATCCACCTATCAGATTGTTCCACTACCTTTTTCCAACTAAAAGAAACTGGTTCAACAGCATCAATTTCGAGAACATGTGTAACGCTAAAAATTCTATGTATATCATAGACTAAGAACAAGTGTCCTCTATAGGAATAGATCCTATAAGTATGGAGGAAATATAGAACTCAAGAGTTGGTAACATCCTCCTAAGAAGATGTGCCTGGAAATGCTATAGCTCATATATGTAACTAGGTAACCAATCATTTTTAAGCATATACTATATCTTTCTCAATTGAACCAACGTGCTACAAATGGTACAAATGCAACTTTAGATGGAAATAACGTAAAATCCTTTACATACCTTGTGGAGTGAGACGGTCGAATAAAATGAGCTCAATCTAGTCTAAATTTTGGTAACTTAAGAGCCTTTTATCTATGTTACATGTTGACACTTTAGCTACCGTTAACCTTAACCATAGTAAGAAAAATATGAATAACATGATCAGGTATAAGTTGAAACCAACTTCTTAACTTCTCTCTATCACATGATCTGGATTATGTAGGAAGGTAACATTTCATAAATGTCCAAGCAGCCCCCTAATTATAAATGCATGCGCAACACATTCATAAGTAAGGATCTACTATACATGGCTTTGTAGACTCCGTAGGACGAACTACTCTGATACCACTCTTGTCATACCCCAAACCAAGGTGAGGCGGATAAGTACCATATGAACACATGTTTTACAAGTGATCTATGATGACACAGTGAACTACTATGCAGATAGATTTACTAATGAGAAGCTACATATACAAAACATGTCAACTAGCTGAACCAAAACATGTGACAAGTAAAACTATGAATACAAATGATCACTTTACAATGTCTACAAAGCCTCTACTGAAATCCATGACTATACCACTATGAAGATATGCATAGTAAAGACTCGGCAAATCTTAGAATCAACCTGGAGCTCATCAACAACCGTTGAGAATCATGTGCTTCTATTGGGAAGATTTACTAGCTGTGTACATGTACCTGCAGCATAAAATGCAGCATCCCCAATAAAGGACGTCAGTACAAAAGAATATACTGAATATGTAAGACATAATACAAAATATATAAAATGAGATCTCGAATGAAACCAAATACAAATAGATAAGGATTTGAGACCACCTTTGCTTATACTTGTGGAATCATGTATGTCACATTCTTTTCTTTACTTTTTTGTACTTTATAATCTTTGTAAGGGATATGATACAAATGACCAGCTGATTAGCGGTAGAAAAGGATGACCCATGCTAGGCATTTTAACCCCTGGGATGCTGTCCTCATAATTCCATAAATTGGGATCGGCCCATGCTAGACTTTAGCCCCTGAGCTGCCACTCTTCTATACCAATTGGGATCGGCCCATGCTAGGCTTTTGCCCCTGAGCTGCCACTCTTCTATACCAATTGGGATCAACCCATGCTAGGCCTTTGGCCCTGGTCTGCCACTCATAATTATACATATTCATTTTAACTTGTCTCTTTAATCTTTAAGATTGTTCTGTTGATGTTCACAACTCTTTTGAGATTGTTCTTTTGATGTTCATAACTCTTTTGAGATTATTATTTTGGTGGTCATAATCATTGTTGAGATTTGGAACTATGGATCGGTAGTAGAAGACATATGAATATGGACTTCAGATAATAACAATGACATGGGAAGCAAATGTGACACCATCATAATACTTAGGAGCTTATATGACTCAGTAAGCATTTTGACATCGCAAATTGAAGCACCTATCACAGGTGGAGACATTTAACATTCACCCAAGAGATCTGAACTCTATATGATATCTAAATACTTACTAACTAATATCAAATACAAGGTACATGAACATGGAACCAAGGGAGCACATGGGCAGATTTAACTAAGGGACGGATACATATTCCAAGTAAGTACATATAAAATGTACAATAGAGCAAGTAGGGATCTTGTGAGGTAACATTATAGTCTAACACAATGGAAGTAATAACCAATAAAGGGAACATATAGACATGTGAAAAGATGACATATATGATGGAATAGACAATTGAGGCAAGTTGGCAAGATATGGGCAGATTGTATATCCAACATATAAAGTGTAATATAGGATCATTTTGATTTATATAAGAGGAATATGTGCCAAGGGTTAGCACTTTGAAGATGAAACATGTTTAAACCTTGCATGCTAATTCTTGGTAGAGTAAGCACATACATTTAGTAATAAATTCATATTAGAATACTCACTTTAATGCTCTAGGGAGTAGGGACTGCAAATATGGATCAGTCACTACCAAGGGCACTTAGAAAGCTTACTTTCTAATACAAGTGTTGGCCAAAGAAATAGGAAATCAAACAGTCTTACATACCTTATATTCTGACCAATATAACTATCACGATTCAACCTCCCTTTTTGGTGCTAATCTACAATATAAGCCATGATTAATCTAATGTTAGCAGCTAATCACATTAAGGCCCTCGAAAAATAGTAGCTAAACACTTGACGGAAAGTAGGCCAATACAACCCTTACACAAATGGTGAACCACCACACCTTTCTTCTATACATTAATACAACTTCATACATCCTTTTCCAAGATACCCAAGCTACCCCCAACAACAATATACATAAGGCAGCCACTATCAATCCCCAAAAATATTTCAGCATAATAGGAAATATTGAACTCAAGGATTTATAACCGTCGATGAGTTCTTGACAAATATATACAAAATTCTCCACCCAAAATCTGTATTTAAAGAGAGGCAAAAATAGGAAGTAACCTTACCTTAGTTTCTGGAAATTTATCGTTTAAACTTGTACTTCAAGAACTGAAACTCTCATTCAAACTTTTACTTGAAAAAGGGGACGATATTCAAGAACCCTAAGGTGTTTTAGGGCTGCTATGTTAATCCAAGCAAGACCAAGAGAGAAACTTAATAAATCTGAAATTTTGCAAGTTAAAAATAAAGCAAAATATCTTATCTTTATCCCTTTAAAATGGACGTGCATTGGCCGACTTTCTTGGCCAATTTTGGGCCATATATTCTCAAGTAGGTGACCCACCTACTTGGCCTTTTAACTTGGGCCTTTGTGACTTCAACACTTGTTGGGCCTTTCTGCCAATTATCCCTCTATTCTTGTCAATTTGGGCCATAATTAATGCAAGTAGGTGATCCACCGAATTGGACTTTTCACTTGGGCCTTTTTTGGACTTAACAATATTAGGCCTTGGCTGCCCATTTCCCCTTATTCTTCTAATCAACTTGGGCCGGATTAATTCAAATAGGTGGTAGTGTACTTGGCCCAAAGAGTCTTAGTAGGTGATGCACCTACTTGGTCCTTTAGGCTGGACAATTAGTCAAAGTAGATGATGCACCTACTTGGTCCTTTGGGCTGGTCAATAAGTCAATGTAGGTGATGCACTTACTTGTCACCTACTAGATTAGTTAAATCAACCAAGCACCTCAATATTTTATTCCGTTTCTAAACCTTAATACCTTTAACTTAACTTAAAACTTATATACACTATGTCATTTTAAACTTTAGACTCAAATACCACCTTATGATCTCAAGTTTCAATACTTCCATCGATTTCAATTTAATCGAGTCGCATTAATATCTATGAATAGTTCACTTTAAACCTATTCTATTTTCACTAGTTGCATAGGAAACTGAGTCCATAACTATACCACAAGGCAATTTATAAGCATCACATAAATAGAACTAGTACACGTAGAATACGAGGTGTTACACTGGACTCCTCATAGAGCAAGAGATGGCCATGAGGGCTAAGCAGAGTCAGACCTCCTTGCCATTCCCGGTCCTGATCATGGAGTTATGCCGGCGTGCTGGAGTACCTCGGGATGGTATGAGAGATATTGAGGTTACCCCTTCTTCCTCCACTGACATTCGGCGTATTGAGGCTGAGTACACTCGTGAGAAGGCTGATATGAGGAGGGCAGCTCCGGTGGATACATCCCCAGAGGTGGATATTGATTTGATACCTGCAGAGGAATATTTTCCTACTCCGGCCTCTAGGCCTTCAGGTACATCTGTCCCTTCTTCTTCACAGGCCCCTGGGGGTTTTGTCACAAGTAAGCTAAAATTAGCGAAATCAACAAGGAAATCTAAGCAATGAGAGGGGGATTCTTGGGATGTGACCGGAATACGGATTATTCTAGATTATTGGGTACATATTTTCGATAGGATATTTATAGAACAATAGTGACTAGGCTAAGCTTTATGTGGGAATAAGTTCTCTCTCGAGCAACTTACCCCGTTTCAAATGCGTTCCTCTCGAACAACCACTTGCCGTATGAAGACAAGCCTCTGTCTTATCCCACTCACTCTTTCAAGCTGAGTGTTAGGATATGGGACTAGGGCTCACCCTATCGGGCTGAGCCTCATGTCGACCCACTCCTCAGGCCATCAATCTAGTGGTCTTGGTTTTGTGACTTCTCTCTTGAGCAAGCCGAAAACGCATGAGTGAACTTGTATTTGCAACTACAAATCTATTAGATTCAACCACAACTACTAGACGAAATCACCATTTAACTACATTTAATCTATCAGCAAGCAAGACCCAACAATTATCTTAACCCATATTCGCTAAATCAGACCCCAAGAATTGGGGTTTTTAGCCACACATCAAGAGATAGAAATTTATACATAAATGAGCTTGCATTCAAATGGGTATAAAGATTTAAGTCTTGTTACAGGCCAAGAATGAAGAATCCAAGAGACCCAAGTCCAAATCCTTGGAGATGTAACCCTCTTCTTCTTCAAGTCTTCAAAACCCTCTCAAGCTCAGAGCAAAAATATGAAAAGCTAATATTCTAGACTGAAAATTATAATAATTGTTCCACACTTAAAACTACAACTCTAACTAGTATTTATAGTTTTCACAGATTTGTGCTAAAGCGGATCATTCGGCGTCGTTAGTCAAAATCATCGATCAACTCGGCGATTCGCCCTTTGGTGTAGTTCATCGTCGTCTTGCACCAGCCCTCAACATTATCGTGCTCTGGGTCATTTGGCGACATGGTACTGCTTCGCAGAACTTCTCGACGATGCGCCGGCTGCTCCCATTTTCCTTCAGGGCTCAGCACACTAGAACAAAAGGCGAAGTAAGACCCTTCGGCGACTCGCCAAGTGGACTCGGTAATCCTCAGGCCTTCATTTCTTCGTTCTTTACAGCCTCTTCATTTCTTTTTGCGACGTAGTGTCCATGAGTTCCTTAAAACTTCAAATACATGAAATTTAAGGGTTTTCATCAGATATTGAGATAAAAATAAGCATTTAAGGACACAATTTCTATTAAAATATAGCCCTAAATGAGTACAATTTGTGGACTCATCAGGTCCAGTGAAGATGGTCCTTCTTATGTGACTTTGAGTACTGAGGCCCGAGATCAGAGTGATACACAGGGCATTGATGCCCAGACAGATGGAGCGACTATTTAGACAGGATCCCTCTTTACCTCCCTCTCTGTCTTATTTTTTGACTTTTGGATATTATTTTGGTAGCATTTGAGGAAAAATGTTTTTATTTGTGGTGCGGTGAGGCCCACCTTTTGTGACCTTTTATGATTATGGTTTTGTTTATATAATGGGTTTTCAAGATATAATTGTGTTTTACACTATTTTTGTGGATGATTGAGCTTGTGGCTCCTTATTTTTAATTGTAAATGATTTTTGGACCTTTCTGAAAAAAATTGTGTGCCACCTCTTGTTTGTGTTTGAATTTGGTTGTTCTCTTGCAAATTTGAGTATCGGTCTTGAGCAATACGGATGACTTGAATAGTGCTCATAATCGAAAAAAATAAATGTGCGGCTACGATGAGGCCAAATGAAGTTGCATAGATAATATGTGAACTTTCTACATCTCATTGTGACTAGCCAAGTATCGAATTGAGTCTCTTGTGATGAACATTGCACACTAGCAAAAGTGTAGAGTCTTGTTTGACATTGGTATCAGTGCCTTGGGTGTGATGAGCTTACCATGAACCATGTGTGATGACACCTAGAATTTGCCCCATTGGTCCAGTTGACTAAGTGATGCAGGCTCTTGAGATGATCTTAGGCAACTTTGAAGAGAGTGAAACAATTTGACATTATACCTCTTTTTGTGGCCTACCTTGTGAGTGTGTGAACTCTGCTTGACCACCCTTTGAGCCTTAACCTTTTCTTGCAAGAAACATGATGAAATTGTGACCTTTCTTGATCCATTACCTATAATCCTCATGATTGTGGTTTGTTTGAATAGTCAACTTAGGCCAAAAGCCTAAGTTGGGGTGTGGTGAAAAGAGAAGGTAAATCAAGAAATGCAAAAAAGCCCCCTTGACCCATGGTTTTGAGAAAGATGGAACCCCTCCATACAAAAAAAAAGAGATAAGAGAGAAAAAGAAGAAAAGAATGAAAAAGAAAAAGAATGGAAAAGTTGTGGAATAAAGTTGTGAACATGCAAAAAGAAATGGGGTTTCCAACCGTCCATGGAAAGTGAATAATGGGGTGACTTGTTAGCACAAATGAAAATGATGAAGAAAAGGAAATAAAGTGTTGTTCACACCACATTTCATGAGGGTTACAACCATTGAGCCTAAATGACCATACATTTACACTCAGCCCCATTACAAGTCTTGGAAAGACCCTTTTGATCTTGAGTAAGCTGAAACAATTGTTGGTTGGAATATAATATAAGGGCAAACCTATGGGTGAAATCATGCATTGTGTTCATCTTTGTGAGTGTGAGTATTGCATTCTATTCCAGAGCTTTAAATTGTGAACCATTGTGTGTGAATATGGAATCATTCTTTGTGTGAGGGCATTTGAGTACCTTTGTTGAGCTTGAACTTGCATTTGAAGCAAGTATTGTGAACTTGAGAATCTTTGATAATGGTGAGTCACTACTTGAATCTTTGAGTGCACAATTGATCCTTGCATGAGTAGGTTGAGTCTTTTTGTGTGCATTCATGATTGTCTTTTATAGCACCGTTTGAGACATCCTTTTTGAACTGCCGAACTTGAGTTTTACTTGAGGATAAGCAAAAGTTTAAGTTGGGGGTGTTGATGAGTCCACGATTTGGACTCATTTGGGGTTTTACCTTAATAGATTTAGTGTCCTCAAATGCATATTTTGTGCCAATAACTGATGTAAATCTTTGATTTTCAGGTATTTGGATAGGGGAACAAAGCATGGACATTAATGACCAAAAAGGAACAAGGCAACTAAAAGAACGAAGAAGAGAAGGCCTGATGATCGCCTAGCCCATTGGGTGAGTCGCCAATGGCCATGATCTCGCCTAAAGTTCAGTGTGCCCAGCCATGAAGGAGAAAATCAAGTAGGCGATCAAGAGGAGCAGTCGGCGAGTAGCCGAACGGTTCCGTGATCTAGTGTTATATCGTCCAAAGTTACAGAACTTGATGTTGCTGGAGGCCAAAGAAAAAAGGCGATGGAATTGACCAAAGGGAGGATCGCCGAGTGGATCGACGATCCTGACTTATTGCGCCGAATGGTCCTTCGCAGCACATTTTTGGCAATTATAAATACATTTTTAAATTCTTCTCTACTTATTTTTGTATCTAGTTTTTATTATAGAATTATCAGTTTTAAAGTTGAGAGCTGAAAACTGAAAGTATTGAGACAATATTTCCTTAGCTTTGAAGATTTCCATTTTTGAGAAATTGGAAGTGGGTCTTTGAGATTCTTCAACCTTGACCTTTGTAAAGACGAAATTAATCTTACCTAGTTAATGGAAACACAATTTGGTAACGATTTTTAATCTTTTTATGATGTCTAGCTAAAACCCCAATTCTTGAGGTGTGATTATGTGATTATGGGTTGATTTAGCTGCTGGGTGTTATTAATTGATAGTTTAAATGTTGTTTAAAAGTGATTTCATTCAGTAATTGTTGTTTAATCTAAAGGGTTGTAGTTGCAAATGCAACCCTACCTTCGTGTTTTTGGCTTGCGAGAGAGAGAGGTTTTAAAACCAAGATTACTGATTTGATGGTCTGTGGGTATTGGGCTGTCATGGGTTCAGCTCGAGAGAGTGAACCCTAAACCCTTTTCCACACATTCAGCTCGAGAGAGTGAATGGACTAAAGCGTAAGTTGTTCTTAACTGCTGCTTATTGGTGTTCGAGAGAAACCAATTTGATTCAGGGTAAATTGTTCGAGAAAATTTTTATCTCCACTAAAGTTTAGCTTATTCACTGATTTACAGCTATTTACTATTAATTGCAATCACCCATTTGTCTACCTTAGCCCATAATCCAATCACATCCCAAGAACCCGTCTCTATACTTGATATTTTCGTGTTATTTATTATTGTAGCTGATAGTTGAAACCAAAACACCCCTGTTATTTGACACTTGTGTCACCCCAAACTTGAACCATGCTTTTATTCGTAAATGTTTTTATCTATGATTGACTTGAGCATATTCATGCTTTTCTATTGATTCTTGAATACGTACCACTCCTTGTGGGATTCGACCCCAACTCACTTAGTTGGGTTATATTATTGACTAACGATCGTTGGCACTTAGTATTGGATGAAGTGTCTTGATACGTGAAATCAATTATCATACCTCAAAGCCAATCGTTTATCTTCAACGGAAGAATTGATACTTGACTTGAAACCCTACGTTGAATCCTTCTTCTTCAAGCTTTCTAGAGAGAGAAATATTTGAGAGTTCTTCTTTTTGGTGAATTTGAAGAGAATGCAATGAATGAAGTAATTTGGGGGTTGGAATCACATATATAAGGGTCTTAGTGAAGGGTAAAACGATGTAGTATGGGGATTAAAAAATTAGGAAAAAACCCAATTGTCCCTAACATAACTGTCGACCTACCAACCGAACCACTACTGACGGAATGTGGACTGACCGACGGTCCGTCCTGTACGGCCTTCGTCCATGGTTAGAAAGTGGTTCTTGGGGTCCTGACCTATGAACCCTCAACCACAGACTTTGGTCTAACCGACGGTCCATTGGTCATGCCTTGGTTCGTGACCTCCTGACTGAAGTTTGGGTGACCAACCACGGACCACACCTACGGACCGTCATCCCACCTATGGTCTGTGGATGGTGTCGTTGTTGCTGACACCAAAAAGAAACCTCAAAGCATTCATACCAATTCCATAGAAAGAACATGCATATCTTCATAAATTTATAATGCATAGTTCATGAATTTATCATAAGATCATGGCTGGAAAGCATAATTTAAGCACGGGCAACCGCTATTTTAACTAAATATCATAGATTAACATCAAATAATATATTAGACGATTTCATTTATCATAATTGGAAGAAACCCACATTCTTTGAAGTGAAACCCTAATTTGATAATATGAAAATTGAATTAGGAACTTGAAATCTTTAGGGACCCATGGCGGAAAAGACTCCATGGGTGAATACACACATACTTTGATGCCAAAAGCCTAAGAATAATAGAGAATTTAGGGACTTGAATGAAACCCTAACTCTTCTTCTTCCTTAGACTTGAGAGAATTTGGGAGGATGAATCTGGTCAACCATTTGCGAATTTAAGAAAATGAGTTCAAAATGGGTAATTTGGGGGTTTAAAAATGTTTATATAGGACCTAGGGTAGAAGGTAAAATTACATAGTATTGGGTTAAAATAATTAGGAAAAGACCTAATAGCCCTTTTTAAAATAACTATCGAACCTTAGCCACGGTTTAGACCTACACTCCGTAGGTCCTTTTACGAACCGTATGAGTCAACCATAGATAGGTTACTGTGACCCTTAATTTAACCCTCTTTTGATAGAACTCATGTACAGTTCGTAGGTCACCCTACAATCCGTACATGGCATCTGTAGAACCTATCGTTGACCCTCAGATTTCACTAGGTGTGGAACTCACCTACGAGGCCTATCTATGACTTAAACAAAGGTTGACAAACTGTCCCGGTGAACCGTAAAAATGGTATTAGAACTTCAATTTTGAAAAATTATTTTCACACTACCTACGATTTCCATCTACAGCCTGTAGAAGCATCTATGGTCTATAGATGGGACCCGTAGATATAGACACCAACCTAAATCAACATTTTACCTTCTTTTTCCAAATTCGAGGTGTTACAGTTTTTCATCTTTACTATAATTTTTCACTCAAAATTCTATTTTTTTCTTATATATTTATTTTATTGTAGAATAATAAATATATCAAATAATCGTGCTTTTATACTCTTTGATGCAAAACTAGTGGTCGTTATTTTCACTACTCCATAATATTTATTACCTCTAAAGTAATTGATAGTCATATTCATGACATTATTTGTTATTCATATTATAGTTCTATAAATAGAAGGATTGTAAGACTTTGGAAAAATGATCACGTTAGCCTTTTAAATTCTTAAATTTCAAGTAATCATTATATTCATTCTTTAGTTTGACTTGAAGAATAAAATAAGGGCTATTGAATGGTTATCATGTAATGACCCTTAGGTTATTTTTGTGTTTATGCCTCCCGCTCATCGTTTAAGCTTTCTTATAATGACCCCAAATCATTTATGAGTTGCTGGGACTGAAAGTTTGGTCACCTCGACATTCGTTTAGTTTATGTGCGAGTTTAAGAGTTTTGGAGCTTTTGAACCTTGAATGGTCAATTTTGACCAAAAGTTTAAGAATATGACCTCAAAATCAAATTCTGTCAATTACATCAGCTGGAAAGGTCATTTTAGGCTCAGAGCCTAGTCAACATGCCTTTCGTAGCTTTCAGTGTGAGTCTATGCAATTAGACATTCTGACTTTCAAGTTAAGGCCTATTTTTTACTTTAGTCAACATTATGTGTACTCGAGTTCGAATGAGAATTCCATCTGCATGGTTAGCTCCGGAATGTTGAGTTTGGCCTCTAAGAACCCTTCGTTTAGATCTCGAGGCCTCTGGGCTATTTCTGGGCCCCTTGTGGATTTGGACATTAAAATGAAATTTGGGTGTGAGACCCATTTTTCTTCGAAACGACCTTTGATGGAAGTTTTGATCGTTCTATTTAGTCCCGAATGTTGAATATGATGGGGTAGCGAATTTCGTTTGCGCGCATGGGGTTCTGAATGAATCCTAGGCACCCCATTAGAGTTTTTGAGCCTTAGCACATCAATTGATGTGATGATAGCTGAGGCATGCCCCGCGTTCACATGCCTAGGGCTGCGTTCACGGAGGGTTGGTGCCTTGGCAGGAGCTTTTTCACCCTTAAGCTTGTGATTTCTCCCCTGTCCGAACTCTAATTTTAGTGATTCAAAGTCTTGTGTGTTTGTTGGAAGAATGGCTACGTGATATTATGGTTGGAGTGCATTGAAGAACATTCATTTGAGGTGAATATCTCCTATATAGCTATTGCCCTTTGTTTGATTGAAGCTCAAATTTGAGTTCTCATTACCTGTTGTTATGTTGGCTGTTTTAGGCCTCGAATTGTATTCAAAATTAAAACATAAGTTTGAGGCATAGTTCAGGACCTTTTGACGAAGTCAATTCTAGAAATTATAGCATGAATCCCATGATTCCTGTTTGACTCTAATATTAGTTCATCTCCATTTTATGCAATTTTCATGCCTAAACAACCATATTGACGTTGTGATCCTATTCTTGATAGTGTGGCAGTGTGTGGAGACTGTTAGGATAGGAAAAGCTCTAGACTTATGATTTAGATCACGCGATGTTGGCCTACAAGTAGACTACATCTTCCTTTCTGATGAGATCGAGCCTATGTATGTGAATTCATGATTATTAGAGTAAATTGGGGGTGAGTACCTAGTATTCCTATTTTCTCTTCTAAGATACCATGTCTTAGGGTTGATTGACACTATTTTGAGGGTAGTACCATATATGCTGAGGTTGTATGTGTGTTGTCGCATTCTATGTGATTTAATTGTGTTGTTACGTGTTTTCTGAAGCATGTTCAGCCTTAGGCTAGGATATAATATTATTTCCTTGAACTCGTGAACCTTGTGACTTGGAATGTCTCTGATGTCATTCAGATGGCCTAGGTCCTTGTAGACTAGCGTAGAAGACTTAGCTCTGATAGTATGAGCCTTAGCCTAGACGGTTGTGACACCTTATGGACATACTAGTTTCTCTCCCCATCTATAAGACTCAAATGAGTTATCAGACAAATTATTACTCATGAAGACTTGGGATTAGGTTATTCAAGGCTTGAATCCTTCCATAGATGCTCATGGGTGGATGTCATTCCCCGATTACTTGGTCTTGATGTTGGAATCCTATTCGGAGTCATCATGCCTTCTATCACTCTTGCTAGCAGGGATGCGAGTTGATTGGACACTATTTTTATTTCCGATTTGAGGCCATCATCTTTAGTTTAAGGTTGATATTCATGGTTTGAAGTCGTATTCCTAGTCTAAGGCTGCTGCTTTGTTCTTCGAGACCATAACCTCTAGTTAGAGACTATCACTTGGGGTTCGAGGCTCAGTGTACCCTTGTGGGATCTAGTTTATTGGCATTTCTTTCTTGTAGATTAGCTATTTTGTGTACCTGTCGGGCGTTTAGGGGTCCGTTCGGGTTTAATTTAAACTTACGCATGAGTGTTCCTTCTGGGCTTATGGGGTCCAACCATGTTTAAGTTAGCAGTACTTAGATTTACTTTAGGTATGCTCGTGTGCTTTTTTTCATATCCTCTTTGAACTCTATTTATGTCTAGATTCAATCTTTTCTATTTGACTTTACCTTTCATGCTCAGTCGGCCTATGATGCCTAATTAGTATCTTTTCTTTGGTACTTATGCTACACTCTGCATCATTTCCATGATGCAGGTCCTAGTACAAGTTACCAACAGTGATCATTTGTGCCATCTTTTGCAACTTATGGATATCAAAGATGAGGGTGAGCACTTGAAATCCTAGACCAACCTGTCTTATTCTATATATATGTTAGCTAGTCTTTTACCTTTGAGATGGCTTTTTTATGGTCCACTTCCAGGACTTGTACTTGTTCATATCAGACAACTATGTACTCATGACTTTTAGTTTATAAGAGGGTTTTCGTTGTATATATTTTTGGTTTGTATCCACTTTTGTCTTTTTGTAATGTTGGTGTTATTTTCTAGTTAGTTCTACCCTTGTACTCATTACTTGTTATTCTGGGTACGAGTTGTCTTACTTACTAGTAGGTTATAGTAGGTGCCATCATCACTTGGGAAGTTGGGTTGTGACAAGTTAGTATCAAAGCCCCAAGTTCACTAGTCACATTTGTATAGAGCTAATGCCTAGTAGAATCCTATAGAATGGTGCAGAGACATCCACGTCCTATCTTTGGGAGGCTACAGGGTGTCCTTAGGAATTCTTCTCTTTTGTATCACTTTTGTGCAGCATGTGTGTTATTTGTTTCTTGGAATCTCACTTATTTTACTCTTTTAGTAGGATGGCTCATATGCGCCGCGAGGTGGCTCGGGGTAGGGTTGTGACAAGTTGCTATCAGAGCCCCAAGTTCACTAGTCTCACTTGTATAGAACTAATGCATAGTAGGGTTCTACATATCGGTGCGAAGATGTTCATGTCCTATCTTTTGGAGGCTATAGGGTGTCCTTAGGAATTCTTCTCTTCTGTACCACTTTTGTGCAGCATGTGTGTTATTGGTTTCTTGGAATCTCACTTGTTTCACTCTTACGCACCTCGAGGCGGCTCGAGGTACGGGATAACCTCTCTTGCCACGTAGCAGTGTGGCACCACCCGAGTTAGAGAGTCGGGTCCAGATCTC
>JAJOOF010007022.1:0-27134 GCA_029582545.1 Solanum lignicaule | reverse complement strand
GTTGCTCTAAAATTTGGGTTAGACCCATTTCCCACTCAATTTGACCCCCTAAACAAGAATATGAAGTCGTATTTTTGAAAAACGAAACGGATTTTTTTATATATAGCTAAACAAGTTTCCGGTAACTTCCGAAGCACATTTTTAAGAACTTTTTGGGTCATTTCATCCTCATTGTCTCTATTTGGTTATACATGTACTATTTTCCAAAATCATAAATTCCATTTAAGGGCTTCTAAAAAATCTTAAAGAATAACAAATGGGTTTGTTGAAATGTATGTTATTTGTTCTGATTTAGGTCTGTTTGACATAATCCATTTGTAGTTTAGAGTTTGTAACTCAAATTTTGTGAAGACAGTGAAAAATCATTGTGAAGTTGGGTTTTGTTTTTATGGAACAACTAATGTTTTGTAGTTGATTTTGTCCTAGGGCTTTGAGTATTTTGATTTGCATTATGAGTTTGGTCTATCTATGTGAACTAAAAAAATTCATTGGTCTAAAGTTTGAAGTATTTTGATTTGTTTATCATTATGAATGTTGCCAAAGTATACTGATATAGCTACTGTCATAGATGATACGTTAAGTTGAACAAAATATGTTTTCAACTGATGTGGAATATATATAAAACAATTGGTGAAAACTCCATTTTATTGGATTTTAGATGTTGAAACCTATTGCTCATGTTTTCTCTTTTACTTTTTTATATTATCTACGTAATGACTGTTCTAGTATGTTTATTTATGTGTTGGAAAATTTTCATGTTCCTAAGCTTCCATGTTCTGGAAAACCACAATGTATACATCTGTTTCATCACTTTATGACCATTGTGATTTCTCTAGTTTTATGGTTGATGAGAAGTACGTTTTCGATATCTCTGTCTTCCAAGGTATAGAAACTTCACATTCCCTTTAAGTGGAACATTTTATTTTTGTTGTCGAAACTTTGCTAGCAGCTTCTTCTGAAAAGGCCAAGCATAATATAACTCATTGTCTATGCAGCATACTAGTGTTCCAGATCATTTCTCCTTTCCTCAACCTAGTTAGTTCACCTAATATTATCGTAGTTGTCGTGAATGAATATGTAGCAGATGCAGTCAAGATGTAGTGTCCCCTGTTATATCAATTCTACTCTTGCTCATTAGCTCTAGGATCTGTACTACCCTGGGATACTTTCATATGTACTGTTGTTTGATTAATAGTTTAAAGTGATCTAAAATGATCTCATCAGCACATTTCCTGAAAACCGAGTTCTAAACTTGACAGCAGCAACATTACACTCAACAAAATAATGAATTAAAGGAAATCATGCCCTTACATAATTTTTTTCAACCTTAAATAGAATAATGAATTACAGGAAATGTGAATTACATTTATTGATTGCTAAACTGCCAAAACAAAAGATAATTACCTCATCTTCGCTAGATAGATTCAACTTATTCATCAAGTACTTTCGATGAACAAAACTGGAATATTTCCATCCCTGCAGTAGAATGTAAAATATATGAATACAATTATACAATCATGAGCTATACCTTTCAGTGAAAAGAAAAAAAAAGGTGCATAGATGCTTCTCAAATTCTCAAGCTAAAGGCAACTTAAATCAAATGCTAAATTTGTCCTCACAGCACACTTTATGCAATCATGTTGTTTTTTTGTTTAGAATTAATCTAAATGTACTCACACTTAAAGCATAACCAACTTGAAGGTTAACTCAAGTGATCTTGAAAAGAAACAAAGTAGTCACCATAATCTGTCATTTTTCTGTGTAGTAAGGCAGTACCTGCAATGTACTGTAGAATAAATTGAGGAATTAAACTATCAAGTAAAATATAGGTTGTGTAACTAAATAGCAATTACCTAATGACCTATATTAGATCATTTACAATCATGATTTGTACTCATGAATTGTTTTCTTGAATGTTTTGCTCGTGTAACATAGGATATTCAATGGATGTTGGAGATAAAAGTTGGATGGATCTCCGAAGATCCACCAATGAGTATATCCATGGAGTTAATGATTTCCTAGATAAGGCATTTAAACGAGCTTCCCAAGAAGATGAAATATTATGTCATTGTAAGAAGTGCTTTAATCGTTATTGGCATTGTCGAAATGTGGTGGAGGAACACTTGATTTGTCATGGGTTTGTTCATGGATACACCAAATGGGTTTTCCATGGAGAAGGCTTTTCCTCAAGAATTACGCCACATCCAGCCGATGATGAGGAAACTTTCGACAGACAAGACGGTATTGATAAACTACTTCAAGATACTTTTAGAAATATAGCAGATGGCTTGAGGCATGAAGAAGTAAGAGAGGGACTATCGGAAGATGCAAAGAGATTCTTTAAATTAGTGAAAGAAGGGAAACAAGAGTTGTATCCGGGGTGTAAGAACTTTTCTAAGTTGAATTTCACCATTCGGTTATACTTGTTTAAATGCATTCTGAAGTTGACTAATGTAGCCTTTTCAGATTTTTTAGACTTAATAAAAGAGGCATTTCCCTTTGCTCAGATACCCGAGTCTTTCTACAAGGCAAAAAAAGGTGATAAAAGATTTGGGTCTTCATTATGAAAAAATTCATGCATGTACTAACGATTGCATGTTATTCTGGAATGATACTACAAAGTTAGACAAGTGGTCAGTGTGTGGATCTTCTAGATGGAAGAATGTTCGTGATGACTTGACTAATAAGGTCACTAAAATTCCAGCAAAGGTTTTAAGGTACTTTCCTTTAAAGCATAGGCTTCAGAGGATATGCATGTGTTCTGAAACATCTGTAGCTATGAGATGACATGATACTGAATGACCCAAAGATGGAAATTTAAAACATCCTGCTGATGAGGAAGCTTGGAAGGATTTTGATTCCTTGCACCGTGACTTTGCTAGTGATGCTCGTACTGTTAGATTGGGTCTCTCAAGCGATGGTTTTAATCCATTCCGAAATATGAGCATTTCCCATAGCACATGGCCGATTATGTTGATGAATTATAACTTATCACCATGGATTTGCATGAAGTCGGAGTATATAATGTTATCAATGATTATTCCAGGCCCATTGTCTCCTGGAAATGATATAGATGTATACTTACAACCACTGATTGCAGAGTTGAAGGAACTATGGGAAGTGGGAGTGGAAACATATCATGTTGTAACTAATCAAACATTTATGATGCGTGCAACTTTATTGTGGACAATTAGTGATTTTCCAGCATTGGCAATGCTTTCCGGATGGAGTACCAACGGGAAATGGGCATGCCCCACTTGTAATCATAATACTTGGTCCCAATATCTCAAACATAGTCGTAAGATGTGTTATTTGGGTCATCGAGCATTTTTACCTCATGATCATCCATATAGAAGAGATAAAAATCCTTTAATGGTAAAGAAGAGCATAACGTTGCACCTACTCCCTTATCAGGCGTACAAGTTCTTGAAGAACTTCGTGAATTCAATAATGTTTTTGGAAAGAGCAAAAAGAAAAGAAAACGAAAGAATGATGGTCCATGGAAAAAAATCATATTTTTTGAGTTGCCGTATTGGGCAACCAACAAATTGAGGCACAATCTTGATGTGATGCACATAGTAAAGAATATTTGTGACACTTTGCTTGGGACTTTATTGGATATACTTGGAAAGTCCAAAGATCATATAAATTCTCGCTATGACTTGCATGAGATGGGGATACGCAAAGAGCTTCAACCAGTAAAAGATTATAATACTGGAAATATTCATTTGGCTAAAGCTTGTTTCTCTATGAAATCAGAGGAGAAAAGGTTATTTTGCACTGTTTTAAAAGAAGCCAAATTACCAAAAAGATTTGCCTCTAATATATCAAGTCATATGCAAATTGAAGATCTGAAAGTATCAGAATACAAAAGCCATGAGCCTCATTTCATATTACATTACTTGCTCCAGGTTGCTGTCAGAAAAGTGTTGCCCAAGAATGTGTCTTTGGTCTTGATTAGGTTGGGAAATTATTTTAGAGCCATATGTAGTAAGGTTATAAGAAGAAGCGATCTTGAGAAGATGAAGGCCAAAATAATAGATATAGAATGTGAGCTTGAAAAGATTTTTCCTCCATCCTTTTTTGATATAATGACACATTTGCCTATTCATTTAGTGGATGAAATTAAGCTTGGAGGCCCGACTCATTTGCGTTGGATGTATTCTACTGAAAGAACTATGTGTGACTTCAAGGGGCTTGTTCGTAATCAAAAAAATCCAAAAGGGGCAATAGTAGAGGGTTTTTCAACTATAGAGTGTTTGACCTTTATTTTGAGATACCTACCTGATATGGTGAACACAACATTTAGTAAGTATCAAACCGAGGATGATGAGGACAATCAAACAGAGGCAGGTGATGCTTCACCTTTATTTCCTAAGACAGGTCATCCCATCGGAAGTATGAATAAAAGGAAAGGCAAGACTTTTAACATGGAGCATCATGAGTGGTTTGAAGCTCATCAATATGCTTTGTTCAATACTGGAGATGAAAAAGTAGAGACATTCATAAAGTAAGATAAAATAGTCAATTGTTTTTAAAAATCATTTATATGTTATGATAATGTGTTTCAAATTCCATTAATAAATATACATTGTTTAAATTGCATATCATGCTTGCAAGGAACATAAGAATTTAGTTGATAATTGTACCAGAGGAAATGCAAGGGTAAAAGCACAGATCCATAGTAGAGAATTCAGTGATTGATTTAGGGATAAAGTTAAAAATATTGAAGTGTCCAATCACTTAATATGGCTAGCTAAAGGGCCTAATTTTGTGGCTAAAATATATACTGGATATTTCATTAATGGATATAGATTTCATACAAAGACACGGGATGACCCTTGCAAGACTTAGAATAGTGGAGTGACTTTGTCAGCAACAACATATAGTTTTGCTAGTGCTAGGGACAAAAATCCTATCGATGGAATGGTTATCTATTATGGAATTATTCAGGATATAATTGAGATTCATTATTGGGGTTGCTTTAGTGTTGTACTTTTTAGATGTGATTGGTTTCATAACGAAGTCGATGAATATGGATTGACTCGGGTATACTTCAATAAAAAATGCAGCACGAATGATCCTTTTGTACTAGAATCTCAAGTGCATCAAGTTTTTTATGTGGAAGACCCAATTGAGAAAAATGTATATTATGCAAGAAATAAAGTCCCGGTGGATTTGTATGATTTGGAGGAAGAGAATTGTCCTAATATTGAAGAAACATTTTGGAGAGAGACTAACGATGACATTGGTTCATCATAAAGAGTACTCGATGTAGATGTTAGATGGTCAAGAGAAGATCTCCCTATTTATATCATTGATCTGCCTGCCCTTGCACAACATTCAGAAGATGTAACTATGGAAACATCAGAAGAGGAGGATGACTTTGATAATACCGATTGGGATTGGATGGAAGCTGATGATTGACAAAGGATCTTTCGAACTTTCTCAAATACATTCTCTTAACTTTTTTGTAGTGAGTAATAAATACCTTTTTGAGTTGCATCATATAAAGTATGAATGTCGATTGGACTCTATTTGGATTTCTGCCTATTTTCTACTGCTAGTTGTTTGATTTCTGCTTATTTGTTCTGGAATATTTTCTTGATAATGTTGGTACGTACTACAGATATATTAGTAATTAAGATTCTTTGTTTATTGCTTTGTTACACTTCTCTTTGCAACTTCTGCTAGTTCTTTAAAATCCCATTGAGTAGCAAGCTCTCGAAAGTAAGATTTCAAACTAGTTAAGATATAAATTAGTTAATCAACTTCAGCTTGAATCCATTGCTTGTTATTTATCTTCCCCGAGCTAGAATTTTCCTTGTTGAATGGTTGAAAAGTGATCTCTTCACCAGCAAATTTTTTCAAATAAGAAACAAGAGGAGAATTATTCTTGATAATATGCTTCAGCTACTGATCCTATTGTAGTTTGTTCTTCTCACTTTCATTGTTTTTGTTCTTCACATTTGAAAATTATGCACTAAGAGGCTTCTTTTGTCTTATTTTTACACAGATTTGGATAGTCATGAGTCAACAAGAGTCTTCAAAAGGAAACAAAAGAGCAAAAAATAAGACATATGCTAAACCTGGATCATTATCATTCTTGGCAAATAAAAAACGACGGTTATTGACAACAAATGAAATTGTTCAAGCTATAGATTCAGAGAAAGGACAGCTGCTTAAATTGATTGAAAAACAACCAGTAGCGCCATAATCTGAAGCTAATGGATAATCTGTAGAGGAGCAGCCTCTTGAGAATTAACCTATAGAGGATCAAGTGCAAATGAACTCTGTCACTCCTCCAACTGGTGAACAACCTGAAGAACAAGGTAACATATAAACTTAGAAACTTACTAAATTCATTTATGAATTCTAATTTCTTATATTTTCTTATAGCTGAAGGTGTTTCCAGTAAAAACAAAAGAGGTCAAACGCAAATGCATAATGTACATGCACGAAAAGAGCATAAACTGATCTTATTGAATAGGCTAAATCAACTGTTTGGTTATACTAAGGTTTGGAGTTTCTAGTATTTAATATCTTGTAAAATTATTTTACTTCAATTGGCGAACTAAATGACACCAAATTGTAGGAGAAATACATTATTCCTGAAGCTGCAAAAGACTGGGCTTTGGTAACAATTCGAGAGGCATGAAGAAGGCATAGACATGACTTGAAGATAAATTATTATGATCCATATAAAAATGATGAAATTCGAATGGCAAAAAAATCTGGTCATATTCCAGAATGTCAGTAGAGAGAGCTCCTTAAATATTTGAAGTCTGAGAAATTCAAGGTAAAATATAGTTCAGAATCTCAAACATCCAGCTTATTCTTCTCCTGATCTCTTTTGTGATAAAGTTGCTGCTGCAACTTTATTTTTCTTAACTTTCTCTTCTGCTATTCTCTTCGCTGTTGCAATATTGTTGCAGCTTGTTACTTCTTCCAGTGTGGTAGTCACAAATGTAACAGGATAATTTTTTTGACTATGATTGGATTAATTAGTTGTTTGACATGTTGAGGATAATTAGTGGTTGTAACTGTTATTATCTATGTTTATCACATTTCCTTTGACTAAAAGATATGCTAGTAAGTAAGAAAGAAATAGTCAGTTAATGAAGACAATCAAAGGATAATCAGACCAATATAACATGCAGCTGCATTTTCATTGAGGGTGCAAGGCTTCCAAGAAAGTAAATCATCCTAATTTCTTTCCTGAATGGGAATCAACTTTCTCTTCTACAATTCTTTTTTTTGAGAAGGTTAACTGAACTTTTCTTCTATTCTCTTATCTGTTTCATACAGTTTTATTATCCTCAACATGTCAAACTCAATAATTTCATTTAGTAGTTGATAAGATACAAATGTAACAGGATAAAAAGTCAGGTGTTCAAGTCTTTACTCAAAAAGAAAAAATCTTAAGAACTTATTTATTAGTTAAGTTTGATCGCTGAAATTTGCATCAAGGTTCACTAAACTAAGTGCCCTTTTGAATAAACTTAGTTTGATCGCTGAAATCTACATACTGGTTTTAGCTTCATATGACAGTAACCTTCGTACTTACAAAGCATATTCTTTAGTTGGATTTGTTAAAAAAGAAATATTGAGACATTCACCTCGTCTAGTACATTATGTAGCACCCATATGCCTTTGGTTAACATTATTGATCCATTTATTTGCAGAAAATGTTTGAAACAAATACTAAGAATCGGAAAAAGCTGATGAATCCACACACAGCAGGCAAAAAGAGTTTTGCTTTAATCCGCAGTAAATTGGTGTGTTCTCTTATTTATTATCTAGGCTTAACCTTTTATTTAAGAAATTCTTGATATATATTTTTATGTGACTAGGAAAAAGAAAAGGAATATGTATCTGCTAAAGAGCTCTTTGTGGTCACAAGAACAAGAAAACCTGATCGTTTGTACAGGGAATCAAATGAGAACACAACTAGTAAAATTGTACAAATACTGTTAATATAATTTTTTTTATTAAGAAAAATTATTTATTCTAAATTTTAATTTACAAGACTACTTGTTGGATATGTTTTGTTAGGCTGAAATGGAGGAAATTGAGAAGGAAATGAGCACAAATGGTCAGTCTGTTGATGCATTTTTAGCTATCATGGGTCCTGAACATCCGGGACGTCTAAGACTATATGGAGTGTGGGTTACAAAGACAACTCTGAAAAAGAAAGTGAACAATTCTGAACCAACTTTAAATGCAACAAATGATATAGTGCAACAAATGCAAGAAAGGATGCAAAAAATGGAGAAACAAATGGAGGAACAAAGGAGAACTATGCGACAAGAAGTTATTGCTGATGTAGTTGCACAACTTCAGCATGCAGGATTAATTGATCCTAACATACTAGCAGTATTGTCTTTTCCTTCACCAAGAGAAGCTACTTCTGCTCAAACAGTTGAGCAAGGTTAGTGTCGCTAAATCTCTATTTATACTATTTCTTCTTCTTCTACTACTACTTTATCTTTCTCTTGCAACTCTATTTCATTTCTCTGTTGTGACTCTACTTTCTTTTGGCAGTAGAAAACATTAATACTCTTGGCTACACTTAAAGTGTATTTTCTAATTTCCTGGTGGACTAGTTTGTTAATTGAATTGATGGTGATTTGAGTTTTGTAAGCTAGCCCTCCTGATCATTGCCTAATGAATATCGAGACAGTTTCATAATTAGATTATATTACACGTACTTTTATAGCCTGAAAAATCTTTCCAGTGGCTTTTTTTGAAATTATTGTATCTTCCCCAGCAAAGTTCTCTATTGTCGATTCTTTTTTCTCGTTGTAGCATTTTAATGTTTGTTGGACTGTTGTAACATTTATGTTATAAGGGACTATTGAGTACGGCCTTGTCGATTTGGTTATTATCTATTTATTCTGATTGTGGCCTTGTCGGCCATTTAGTTAGCTGAGTATTTTCTAGGATCAACCTCGTCGACTATGAGTTATTAAGTATGAGCTAACATCATTCTATATACCACTGTTTTAGGAGATCTCTCCTTTGTCATTTGTTATGTCCATTTCAGTTCATTCTCTCAACATATACGACCTCTAGAAATGTTCAGCTATTGAAGTGTTGGTGATGCACTAATGTTATTCATGAAATATTGTAAATTGTACCATGCTATTCTGTAACCATCTATCTTTTGTTGTCCAACAAAGGGTTCAAAAATGGCTACAAACTGAATACTATTTATGTGGACTAGATTTTTCAGCCTGTGAATGGCCTTCTATGATGTAACACCTCTTATGTTCAGAAAAGTTCTTTTGTGTTGATTTTGGCCTGTGTTACCATTTTTTTGTGAATGGCCTGTGTTATCATTTTTTGCTTTTCTCTTTTGAGAGGGTTGGTTTTGGCTTCTGTGTTTTCTCCATTTTCTCTAACCCTACTTCTTCCCCTACTTTTAGTGTCTGGCTAATCTGATTATCTTGTTCATGAAGATTGTTTCTCCTGTCTGTGGACTATTTTGATTGCTTTTGCAACTGAGATCCCACCCCAATAGTATAATTACATTCTTCTGTCATCATAACATAGTAGTATTTGGATTTGAAGATGATTGCAAGCATTCCGTTGTGTTTTGAATGTCTTGCAAGCATTACTTCTCTTTTGTGGCGTACTTGGTTAACATGCTAGTCATTATAGGCAAAAGAATGACATTAGAGATATGGATGGCAGGTATTGACTGTGTTTGTAATGATGGGGGTTAATAATTTCATCCTTGTACAAAAAATTGCCCTATACATAGACTATAAGTTTGGATGTAGCTCAAAGATAGACTCACATTAGAGATAACATGTCCCTGAACAGTATTAAAATAACTGAAAATAAAAGTGCATAAATACATGTTAGAAACTGTTGCACAACTCTTGATTGCTTTGCTCTTTCAATCTGTTAATAATTGGCTTTGCTCTTTCAATCTTGCTGCACAACTCTTTCCAACTTCCTCTGAAAATAATATATGGAAAGTGTCTATAAGTAGAAACCTTTGAGCCTTCAAATCTCACTTTGCATCTTGTCTTCCAAATCACCCAGCTCAAAACTGTAGGGAGGCATTCTAAGACATAAGGAAGTAGATATCACTTAACAAGCTGGTCTATCAAACACTATATGGTAGTTGCGCAGACCAGTGAAGAAAAGCCAGCCATGTTCTGTATTTGAATATTGACTTTAGCTGGTATAATTCCCAGAAGCAGTATGCAAATATCTCCTGCAACTATGCTATTTTTTTAATGTCATTTGAATCTTATTGAATTTTATGCATGTTGTAGATATAGAGTGATAACTTTAAAATATATCATTGAACTCATTGAACTTTTGCAACAAAATTGCTAAATTGTTGTGTATTTTCATTAATTGTATATAGGTGATGATATCGAAGGAGATGAATGCAGTACTGAAGACTTGACATAGGAGCTAAATTGAGTTGATGTTAACTATACCTATGTTTTGGAAGTCTGTTATTTTTGAAGATTGTGTGGTGCATCTGTACATTTCACCCTTTTTGAATGGCTGAAAATGTTTATGTATTTTGCTTTTATCGTTACTATGTACCCAATTGCAACCATGAATCTTAGATCATAATTTTGGTAATGAAATATAACTTCTTCCCATGATCTTTTTATGTGTATTTTGTGCTACAAAAGTATTGCAATGGCTCAATAAATAATATATGTGAAACCCATAGTATATATATATTGGAATAGCCTAATATTAATCGTTGCAATAGCTTGATATTAATTGTTGCAGAAAATAAAGAATTGTTGCATTACCCTGTAATAACTGTAGCAATAGACATTGAGCAACAATTATAATGGCTTAAAACGGATGCATTAGCATATAATAACTGTTGCAATAGAATGAAATGGTTGTTAAAATAATCGTAGCAACAACCTATAAAGAACTGTTGCATAAAAATTTATCGCGATGGTACATAACCGTACCAATAAGGGTGTTAAACGTCGGCAATGGACTGAAATAAATGTAGCATAAAACTTTAGTGTGACGGTTCATAACCGTACCAATACAACTATAACTGTTGGCAATTAATTAATCCGGAAAACGTCACAATAGGGCCATCTACTGCTACAATTACTGTAACCATCGAAAACAACCGTCACACTAGATCTATTGCTACGCCATTTGTTGTAGCGGTTGCCTAAACCGTGGTGTTAGAGCTACAGCAACGGTAGCTAAGCATATTGCTACGGTAACTTAACCGTGCCATTAGATCATATTTGTAGTAGTGCATCCACGAAAACCACAAGAAACTTAAACATGAATTCAAGGTCTCCTTGATCCGACATCCACAAAAACTGCAAGAAACTTACTCACACACAAAAATACTAATACAAGATCGGGACCTCTCAAAAATCAACCAAGACCTCACCTAGGCCTAAATCACTTCCCGAAACCAAAGGAACTCTCAGAATTCGAATCCTAGCTCCAAACACTGAATGTTGACCAAAGTCAATCCAAAGGGTAAAAAATCCCTAATTTCACAACTTAGGACCTCAAATCCTCAAAAATACTCAGATACTAAAACTGATAGCTCTTATCGATCAGATTTCATATTGAAGGACTAATAGACTCGACATAATTCTATTCCGATACTTGAAACTCCAAAAGACTCCAAAAGCCACTTTCTTAACAACTTTGCCTTTCAAACTCAAATTTTACTGAATTCTGAACTCTTAACTCAATGTTCAAAACCAAGTTTTAAAAACTCAATAATAGGAGACTCGGGGTCAATAACGAGATGGCAAAATGGTAAATTCATGAAATATTTAAAAAATGAGCGATCAGGACATTGCAGTTGAGCATTTGATTTCATTATTTATATGGTTATGTTTGATGTTGAAACTAATGAGATGTATCTTGAAATGTTTATTTTGGAGTTCTGCACTATTACTTACTTAACTTTTCCTAATTTTTCCATTTTGTATGCTTATCTCTTTCACTTTTTTGAAGCTAATGACAAATGAGAAGAAAAACCTATAGGAAGGCTTAAGGAATCGCCTTCATATATTGTGATGACCTAAACTCATCCTTTTTACGTGGGAATTATATGTATCAGCTCTCCGATTGTAGAGGTGTTTTCTTTCTTAAGGTGAGTATTCCTTACTACATACATTTTGCCTTCAATTAGCATTCCCTGTTTAATTTCAACTATTTGTTTTCTTCTTAGTTGTTATCAAATGAAACATAAGAGCAACGACACGTAATTGTACAAATTCATGAGTTGAGTAAGTACAAATTTTGATTGGTACTTTCTTGAGTAAGTACTAACTTCATGTTTTTCAACAATATTTATTTCCCAATTTTATCAAGGGATAAAACTAATGCAATGCATGTACCCATGTATGGTACTAGAGGATTTTTAACACAGCTAACCACCCCTACCTCAATCTCCACCCCCATACATACACCACCACACAACACTGTTAATACAATTGACACCTCCAAAGATATTATATCCATGCCAGAGTTGGAATCCTTTAGACACTAGCACAAAGAAAATTATTATGGAAGAAAACAAGAAAGTTGTCTTCTTTATGAATGACTTTGCATTCACAAATCTCTCTACTTCTTGTTTTTACAGATAAGTTTACATTCATAAATCTCTTTTTTCTTTTTACAAATATGTTTATACTTACGATTTTCTTTGAGTTTTAATGGCTCGCCTAAATTAGATAATGAATGTAGCAACATAAGTTCATACTCCTCCTCGAGGGAGGGTTGAAATAATGCAATTTGACAAGGATTATCACATATAAAGTTTGCAAGTTTAGTAGCATCCTACATACATATATTTTCACAATATCCTAACCATCGCTTTGTTTGTCATCCTTTTCCTTTTTCAGAAAAATAATATACACATATTTTACTATGTTGTTAGTTGACATGAAATTAACTTTTGTCTTTGTCAAATTTATTGAGCAGAAGAAGCCGCCCTCATGGACCTCTTGAATTTTATGTATTGTAATACTTTATCAACTTTAAAACCTACTGGTCTGTTTGATGTGCTGATGGTTGCTCAAAACAGGTTGCGTCATGCATGAGATACTACAACAACGAACTGTAGAAATAACAAGTGATGAATGAATTTACATTGCTCTATTTGGATCTTCCTTACAAAATATCAATGGTTGATGCAGTTCAGCCATTAATAGATGCTGCAAGATTGTTTCTTGTTCTACGTTTTAGGGACATAACCAACTGAGTAGCTCTATGTAGAAATTATTCTCTATGGTTTGGTGAGTTTGACATGGAAGTTGGTTATGTTTTTGATTTTAAGTTGGTTATGTTTTTGATTTATTTTTCCGTGGGTATCACGAGGAAGTTCATTCTTTTGTAAATTTGAGAGGAAAACTTGTTCTTCTTTTGTAGATTTGAGAGAATGATTTCAATTAGGGAAATTCGGGAGTTAAAACACTTGTATAAGTCTTTAGGTGAATATAAAAAAGACATAGTATTAGGTTAGAATATTTAGGAAAATACCCAAAAGCTCTTAGAAAATAAGTGCTGACACCATCGATGGTGACGACCTACGATCTGTGGTTCCACCAACAGACTGTCTTGTTCATCCGGTGTTTGGTGTCAAAGACTAAAAATCAGGACCCCAAGCGATGGGACCCACCTATGGATATGGTCCAATCATGGGACGTGCGCCCAACCATGGTCCTCAACTTTCAACTTCAAAATCTCAATAAGTCTGAGACTCACCTACGAAACCTATTTTACGGCTAATGCATTGGTCAAAGAACCGTCGTAGTGAACCATTGAAAAAGTACTGGAACTTGATATTTTTCAATAAATTGACAGGCCAACTACAGAGCTGACCTACGGTCTGTGGGTCATTCCACGGGACGTGGATGGCACAGTAAGAACTCACACCAAATTTTTTAAAACTGAGATTTTTCTGTCTTCTCAAATTCGAAGTGTTACACAAATAATAATTAAAATTATGTATTTTTAGTCTCACATCATGTACAAATGAGAGAGTGACATACAAAGGTGATAATTTTATTAGTGTTTATATGTACTTGAATTTAGGTTGAGAGATAATTGCTTAAATTGTTGAGCTTTGTAACTCTTGGCTGATTTATGAATTGTATATTCTAAATTGTAATTTTGTAACATGTGCTGTGATTTTATTTAGGAATTATGTTGTGATGTGTACTTGGTTCTTTGCATATCCTAGCGATCGATATTGGAGGGATGTAGAATTATTGACATTGAAAGAGAATACTGGTGGTATACATTGTATTATGGTACGTATTCTATTTGTTAGTTTGGTTTCCTTGTTTTTGCTATTTATTGGTTTATATTATTATTTTTTAAACTAAAGAATGTAGTTGGGTATGCCATTTATCGAAAATGAAAGAGGATTTTATATATTGTATAGGATTCTATGTTGAATTTGTGTTTTCTATGTTATGTTGTGTGATATAATATTTGTCAATCAATACTGCTTACTAAAGAAACAAGATAAGCTGCAGAAGAACCTCTCATTCTTATTGCTGAAATGGAAATAAATATACACGATGGTCTAACTATTTCCTAAGCTAACTCCACAAAATGGGGAGATAATCCTAAGCCTAAACACTGTTAGAGACCTAGTCAAAATAGAAGAGCAGCTTTAAACTAATAGTAAAACTCAACAGCAACTAATGACTAATAAAACAATAATTAACTAATTCTATCTAACAGCTGTACAAAGCAACTTATGCGCTGATACGCCTCCCTCAAGGAAGGCAGTATGCAACAACACCTAGCTTGAACATGTGTCTGTCGAAGGTTGATTTAGAAAGGGCCTTCGTTAGAGTATCTGCAAGTTGTTCTAAGGATTGTATATGGACAACTTGAACTTGGTTGAGCTGAACCTGATTGCACACAAAATGGAAATCCACCGCACTGTGTTTCATACGATTGTGAAAAACAGGATTTGCACATAAATACGTCGCACCAACATTGTCACAGTAGATAGTTGGAACTTTTTGAAATCTAAGTCGCAGTTCTGCGAGAAGATTTGTGACCCAGTATGTTTCTGCAAGAGCACTTGCAACTGCCCGATATTCATCTTCAGTGGAAGAACGAGCAATCGTTCTTTTCTTTTTGGAGGACCAACTCACAGGATTTTGGCCAATAAATAGAAGGTATCCAGTAGTAGAAGCTCCATCATTGACGTCTCCAGCCCAATCGGCATCAGAGTACATATGTAAAGAGAAATCATTATGGCGCATCAACCGTAAGCCAAGATGAGCAGTCCCTTGAAGATACCTTAGTACCCGTTTGACAGCTTTCCAGTGGATCTCGGAGGGAGTTTGCATAAATTGTGACAGTTTGTTTACTGCAAAACAAATGTCTGGACGAGTGAAAGACAAATATTGGAGCTTCCCTATCACCCTCCTGTATCTGGTTGCATCAGCTAATAATCCGCCATCATTGACCTTGAGTACTTCAGTAGTACTCATTGGAGTTTTAGCAGGTTTGCAATCAGCCATGTTCTCCTCATGCAATATATCACGTGTATAGGTACTTTGAGACATAATAATACCATCCACACTTCTAATGACTTCAATACCTAAAAAGTAGGTGAGAGCTTCAAGATCTTTAACAGAAAATCTAGCTGCAAGGGAAGAAATAACTTGATTAACAACTGAAGTATTGCTGCCAGTAACAATAATGTCATCCACATAAACCAGTAGATACACTGTGGCATGAGAATGATGACGAACTAAGAGGGAGTTGTCCGACTCAGATTTTATGAAGCCTAACAGGAGAAAATGATTCTTGAGTTCATTGTACCATGCTCGAGGAGCTTGTTTGAGTCCATAAATAGCTTTATGAAGACGACAAATATGGGTTGGACAAGTCTTGTCTTCAAATCCCCGAGGTTGTTCCATATAAACCTCTTTATCCAAACGTCCTTGAAGAAATGCATTATTAACGTCAAGTTGATGCAGAGGCCAATCAAATTTGATTGCAATGGAGAGGACCACACCAATAGTACTTGGTTTGACTACTGGGCTAAACGTGTCATGAAAATCAACACTGGGACGTTGGGTAAATCCCTTTGCGACTAATCTGGCTTTATAACGATCAATAGAACCATCAACCTTTCGCTTTATTTTGTACAACCATTTACAAGCAATGACATTTTTAGACGAATCAGGAGGTACTAATTCCCACGTGTGGTTTTTACGCAGTGCATCAAATTCAGCTTGCATAGCATTCTGCCACTCTATGTGTTTGCTTGCTTGGTTGAAGGTGCTGGAGTGAATTTAGGTGGGAGGTGAGCCTTGTAATCAAAAATTAGTTTTGGTTTATGGATATTGTGTTGTGAGTGGGTAACGACTCGATTTGGAGGCAAAGGGGAAGGGTGTAGTTTGGGAAAGGTTGGGGCAGAGGTGTTCGTTGTTGCCGCTGAAGTGGAGCGACGGGAGTATACGAACCGAATAGGAGGTTTTGGCGATGGTGGATGGGATGTTGATGGTAGTTGAGTTGATGGAATGGAGGACGACAGAGGATAAGATTAGGCATCAGGAAGAGAAGAAAGTGGAGAAGAAAAAGTAGGAAAAGTACCTGGTATCGCAAACTCTGTTGGAGTGCAGCCGGATGAGATAGTATCATGCGTGTGCCGGATGGTATCTGTATTGGTCAGAATAATAGGAGATGGTAAATTTGTACAAGGCACATGAGAAATCATAGGAGAGATGTCCTGGTTAGTTGTAACCAAATCTTCCCAGGCAAGTTGTCTGAAACATGAGGAAAGCTTTGAAAACATATTCAGGAAAGGAAAAATAATTTCAAAAAATTTGACATCAGGAGACAAGTATATTTTTGAAAATTTTGGATCAAAACATTGATAACAATGATAATTTGATGAAAAACCCAAATAAACACAAGGCGTCGATCGTGGCTCTAATTTATTCTTCGAGTATGGTTTGAGCCATGGATAACACGAGCACCCAAATTTTTTTAAGTGAGCATAATCTGGATATGTACCAAATAACATTTGAATAGGTGATTGATTTTGCAAAAGGGAGGTAGGTAAGCGATTGATCTGGTAAACTGCATATTGACAAGCAAAGGACCGGAGGGTCGGGGGAAGTGAGGCTTCATGGAGTAATCTTCTTGCCGTTTCAATAATATTTCTATGTCGTCGTTCGGCAAGAGCAACTCATTGTGGGGTGTATGGAGGAGCTAAAAGATGTTCAATACCTTGAGAGTTTAGGTATGGATCAAGACTTTTATATTCTCCACCACCATCAGTATATAAAGAAAGAATTTTTGTATTGAAATGACATTCCATTAAAACTTGAAAGTTTTTGAAAAGTTCTTTTACCTCACATTTATGTTTCAAGGTATAAAGCCAAATGTATTTGGTAAATTGGTCAACAAAAATGCAGTAGTACTGTTTTTTATCAATTGATAACATTGTTTTGTACTTGACAATGTAAGTTGTTGAAAGGGATGCCGATGAGCTTTATTTGATGAACAAGAATTACAAACTGAAACTTTTTCTCGTGTACAAGGCAGCGAGAATTTATTTAAAACAAAATTCAAAACTCTGGCAAGTGGATGATCAAATCTACGATGCCAAGTGATGATGGAGGACGAATTGGAGAAGGCGCGTAAGGCGATCACACAAACTAAAAATGCGAGTTTGGGACTTATTTGCATAGGCTTTGTGCAATGCATCCCAGGCAATTTTTGCTGTATTAGCAGTTGCAACAATGGTGGCAATTGTTGGATCAACAGATGCCATAAGGGCATTTTGAATAAGTTGGTTTTGGCGAAACCAAAGAGAAAATGTAGGATTGGCACTAGGGACTGTGCCAGTAGTGATCGTGCGAGAAGGGGAGGGAACAGAACCATCGAGATGGCCATATAGATCATGACCATGCATAAGCATCAAGAATTGTGCCTTCCACATAGAGAAATTTTGGCTGCCAAGTAATTTGATAGACAATTGGGAAGACAGATTAAATTGAACAATTGTCACTCCGATGTTCGTATCTGCGGTGAAAACTTGAGAAGTGTCGCCCATTTGTGGAGGGTGGGAGAGAAAAAAAATATAGGATCTTACTCGTTACAGTTTATTGTGGCTCTTGATACCATAATGAAACAAGATAAGCTGCAGAAGAACCTCTCATTCTTATTGCTGAAATAGAAATAAATACACACGATAGTCTAACTATTTCCTAAGCTAACTCCACAAAATGGGGAGATAATCCTAAGCCTAAACACTGTTAAAGACCTAGTCAAAATAGAAGAGCAGCAGTAACCTAATAGTAAAACTCAACAGTAACTAATGACTAATAAAATAGTAATTAACTAATTCTATCTAACAGCTGTACAAAGCAACTTATGCGCTGATACCAGTACGTGTTATATACTAATACTAATATTGATAGAACCTTTTTTAGCTATAGATATTGTGCAGATTGATTTGAAGTCTCCTATATGGAATGACTAGTGCTCATTTATAACTTTTTCACCTCTCTTTCCATCCGAAGTTGTCTCTTTTTTTGTCTTATTCTATTAAGAAGATTTTACACATTTCTAGACTAGGTCTTGGAAGTTGTTTTGTTTTGTTCATTTTATTTACTCATAAAATTATCTACTATTCATTGAAGGGAAAAGATTAAAAAGTGACCTTAACGTATTTGAAATGGTTCAAAAATATCATCATTCTACCTATTGGCTTAAAAATGTCCTTAATGTTTTCTTTAGTTTGAAAATGTTTAATAGTTAACAGAAATATGACATGAAAATTGACTAAACAAGTGACTATTTCAAATTTGTCCTCGTCAGTTTTACCCAAGAAAAAGATCCCACCCTACCGAACACCCAAACCCAATATTGGTGCCCTAAAGGAATCTTTTTTTTTTTTTTTGCAGGAATGCTCTCAATGTGAAGAAAAAATAAGTTCAAATTTCAATTTCTAACTATTTTAGGTAATTATATTTGTGATATTTATTGTCTCCAGTGAGCACATAGTCGTTCTTAATTTTCCATCGCACCGATAAATTGGGATATAGGTTATTTGAAAAGGGATCGGAATACATAGTTGTACTTGGTGAACAACTTGATGTTGTATGCGGACTTTATTTTTGAGTTTGAGTCGTCAAAACATTTACGAAGAGAGAAGAGTAGCAAGATCTACTTGTTCTTCTACCAAATGAAATGCACTACCTTATATCATAGTTCTAAAGTTATTTTTCTGATCACATACTGACAAAATCTGCTATGTAATTAATGTTCTAAATTGTTTAAATTAAAAACATTTTATCCTTATAGAGGAAATGTCATAATACTCCTTTAACTATAAGAGTTGGTCTAAAATGGTCTCTTAACTATACTTTTGTCAGATTTAGTACTTATCTTGAACCAAAATGGATGTGATGACAATTTTTTGTTTCCACCAAAACAACTCAGCCTCATCCCAATGAAACAAAAGAAAATAGGAAAGATAAAACAAGAACAAGATAAAATCAGAAAACTTATTCATTCTATTAACCCCCAAAAACCTTGTTGTCACATGTACAAACAACTAATACATAAAGTGCGGAGTTAAGAAATCTCTAGTCTTTGTTTATCTAATAGAATAAAGCAGAAAAAGTAGAACTAGAGGGTTCGGTACCGGGCTACCTCTCAACAGTTCTTTGGCATGCCTCATGAATGGGAGAAGAAGAAAAATCACGCGGTACCGGGATTGGAACCTACAAAAATATAGTGAGTGAGTATGAATAAAGGAGTGAGTATGAATAACACGGTACGAAGAAAGCAACCTACTTAATAATGCACCATCTAGAAATCAAATACTCTTTTTCATCCCTAATCAAACCTCCTAAAACTACAACCTACACTGAAATCAGCCCAACCTAACAGTCCTACAATACACAGCTCACAAGGCTCAATAATCATAGTCCAATAGTCACAATTGAGCAACCATCATATAACAAGTAAGTCAATCTCAATGTCAAGCAGATCAATTAGAAGTAACAATTAGGTAAAATATAAGCATTAAAATGTATCATATCCGAATAATAAAACTCTTCCTAGAACCATTTCTCTTCGGCACAATATCACTAGTTGTAACCATTTTCCATGGGCTTTATATCATATCACTAGCCAGAACCTTTTTCGATTGGATTTATATAACTAGCCGGGACTATTTTGCATCGACTTTATTTCACCAGTGGGAACTATTTCTCATCAGCTTTATATGACCAGCTCGAATCATTTCCCATCAGCTTTTATCAACATCAGGAACCATTTCTCATCCGCTTACATGTCTCACCACGGTGTACAATAATCAATGCACATAAACAAGTTCACTCCATAAGAAGGAGACAACAATTCAAAAAATTCAAGTCCATATTTATGGTATCAAAGCATTTCATCAATGTATCAAATAGGGGCCACAATAAGGCAATTCATAAATCAATATGATCAACACAAAGCGTTTTCTTTAATTTCCTTTTTGTTCATCAATATTAATCAAGTGGAATAATAAACCCTTCACCTCATCACACTACTCCCAACACACATAAAATGAAGGGAAATACACGAATTCTATCAGATTACAAGGATTAGGAGATCATTTGGCTTAATCCATTGAACTAGCCAATCCAATACTTGATTCTTCCCCTTCCGACAAATTTCCAAAAACACACAATCTATATCAATCAAGTATACACAGTACATTTCTAAAACAACAATATCCACATCATATACTTTGAAAAATAGGTCAATTAACTCAAAAACCAGATTTTGAAAATGAAGTTTGAATCTGAAAATCTATATCGAGAAGGTCTTTCAATTGCTCTTTTAACTCTTTCAACTCAGCGGGAGCTATTATATATTGCGGAATAGAGATAGGACGAGTATCAAGAAGAATATGTAACGACCCGAGTCTATACCCTGAAAGTTACACATCGTACTTGACACTGAATGGGTCTCGTACAAGCCTCATAGCATTCATAACATTTGATACATAGAAATAGTGCGAAATTTAAAAACTTATTTAAATCCAAACAATCAAATTTCATTTAAAAACACTTGAAACACAATGGAAGTCTATAATCTCACATGGCCATCTAAACAAATTCTTGAAAACTAAAGTAAGGTCACGAGCCTTTACAATTGAAAAGTCTAACAATTTTCTATTACATGAAAGAAAGGAAACATCTAAACACTTGTCCTCAATATAGGAGGACATACCACTTAGCCTTGGAAGAACTCAATCCAAGCACTTGAACTAGAGGGATAGCAACTCACTTGCCGGAACCTACACTTCTAGTAAAATAAGAGAAATATGGGTAGCACACAAAAATGTACTAAGTATGATGACCATGCAAAAACATGCTTTTAAACGGACATTTTGGTTGGAAACCATGCATTATGCCACATTTTAGAAATATCATGTACATTAGTATAAGAGACATAAAGTACAAGTATAATCCTCATATTTAAACATTCACCTTAAGTAACCTTAAGCTACACTTGTGCAATGTAAGGATAGCATCACATACTACTATCCCTAATAAGTGCCACTTTGAGGCCACCTTAGATGTACTGACCATTTCATACTTTCCATCTTCACACAATACTCATACATAAGAGACATAAACATTTCATAAGTCATGACAAGGGAAATTAAGTCATAACACAACCCAAGTATAGCATGCATCATTACATTAGACATTCAAGTCATCATTCTTCATTAGCTTCATTAAGAGCACTTTCATTCATTAGTCATTAAGATATTAGAGAACTCACTATAGCCCTATCAAATCCTACTCGTACAATGCATGGATAGCATCCCATACTACCACCCACACTTCATATAACTTCTCAAGAAACCATAGTGCACATCTCACATGATGGGAATAGACATTAAACGACATAGACCATTAGAGCAAACCATGGAATCCAGTGTCATATAGTCCCACAGCGTAAAGAGGTGTTCTACTTGCCTAAGGTAGGACCGGTAACATCTTAGCGTAGGTCGAAACCACTAGCTAATATCCTATGTGGGCACATAGTTATGGGATAGGAAGATGTTCATTGGAACCCTAGCCTAACATTGGGAGAATTTCCATCTTACCATATCCACTCGGTTCTTAGCCTCCATTCCCATAGAGTATTTCATTTTCATTAACATTATTGTACTTGAGAGGGCTACCAACATTAGGCCTACCCACCCAATTACATTACACAAGAAAGGGCCACCACTATTAGGTCTACCGATTCAAGGTACATTAAGGATAGCTCGTTGACTTTCCAAGAAGGGTGCCATCAACATTGGGTATACCGATACAAGGTTCATCATTTCACACATGAAAGGGATACCAACATTAGGTCTATCGATTGAAGGTTTATCATCACATTAGTTCCTAGACTCATCATGAAGGGCTACCAACACTAGGTCTACCGGTTCAAGACATAGCCTAGAATACTTCATCATTCATTTATGAAAGGAATGTCGTTGGCCTATCGATTTATATTCATCAAGTCAAGACACATTCATTAATCATTTATGAAAGGAATGACATAAGCCTATTGATTCATATTCATCAAGTCACGACACATTCATTATACAAGAAGAGGATGCCTAAGACTACCAATTCAAGACATGATAATACATTCAAGGTCACATTTATCAATACAAGAAAAGGATGCGTTAAGCCTACCAATTCAAGATATAGCTTCACATTATAGAAACCCTTCACATTCTATCATCATCATTCATGAGTGTCAAATTGAGAAATAGCCTTTCAAAAATAACACAATTACATTCAAGACAAGATCATATTACCTCCGTTAGATTCACAGTCATAAACATGACATCATGATAATACTCAATTCCTCATACTATGCCCTTCAAGGCCATGAATTTCAAATCACCAACACACCAACAATTTACTACAATTAAGGCATGGACAATAATATAATTCAAAAACCTAAAGCAATTTAGACAAATTCCATCCACATGCTTTCATAATCAACAAACCCACTTCATAAGGGCACAATTTAGGAATTGAGATAATTCATGGGTTCATAGAGTATTTTCATCATAAGTCATCAATTAAACACTAATACATTCATAATTTTTCATTAATAACAATTTTAAAATTTTTGAAGAAGGAACCCATGAGTTAGAGTAAAACCCTAGGTTTTGAGAAACTTGAAAAGTTTGAAAACTAACTTTGAATGGACTTTAGGGGTGAAAGCTACCCCTAGATGAAGGATCAACATACCTTGCTTGTGAATCCCCAAGAAATTTGAGGAAGAACACCTTGAATCCACAAACCCTAGCTCCCACTTATTCTTTGGGAACTTCTAGAGAGAGAAATGTTAAGAGGAAGAACTCTTTCGATATGATTTGGGTTTTCTTAAAAAGTGACTTAATTCAAGGAATTCCAAGTCTAAAAAGGTTATATACATACTAGGAAAGGAATAATATAATATGGAGTCAACTTTGGAAAAGAACTAAGGACCCTTAAAGTTTTAACTTAAAATTTTACACCTTACCCGACTTACCTCGCCTTTTGAACCTCATGGCTCGCCAAGGGCACTAGGCGACTTGCCCAGTGGACCCTTGGCTCGCCCAATTTTTCAGTGTGCTCCCGAAATGGGCAGCTCATTAGGTGATTTAGGGGACCAATGGGCAATTCACCAACCTGGTAGGAGAGCCCCAACCTAGCTCGCCTAAATTTCCAGCAACTAGGTCGTGGGGACAACCCACAAGAGGATCCCAATGGCACAACGGTGACTTGCCAATCCCTTTGGGCGATCAAGCATCCCCATCGCCAACTAGGTCCATCAAAAAACAAGGTCTCATTTACTCTATCTTTCTAGCTTAGGCCCTTGCTTGGACCCTAGGCTTCTTCCTTGCTCATTTTAGTTCTAAAACAGCCTAGACATCAACTTAAAGTCACACTAATCCGAACGTTAAGGCTCTAGTTCAACCTATTATTTTCCGAGTCGTTAAAAATATCTATACCGAAGTCTATTTCTCTCTCAAGAGGGATTTCGTGAAGATCATCTAGAAAGACCTATGGAAACTTACTTACAACTGGAACTGACTAGATAGGTGGTGTCTCAACACTAGTCATTATCTCGGACTACGTGATAGATACACCCCTTGGAAACTAATTTTCTCGCCTGAAGGTACGCAATAAAATGACCCTTAGGCACTGTTGTACTACTCCTCCACTCTATAAAAGGCTCATTAGGAAACTGAAACTTTACAACTGGAGTTCTACAATCAACTGAGGCATAACAGGCATGAAGCCAGTCCATACCTAGAATAAAATCAAAGTCTACAATATCTAACTCTACTAAGTCAGCTATGGTGTCCTTGTGATTGACAGAAATGGTATAATCACGATAAACTCTCAGAGCTAGAATAGACTCACCAACAGGTGTGGAAACAGTGAAGGGCTCAAAAAGTTTCTCGGGAATAATATTGAACCTCATAGCTACATATGGATTCACAAAACATACACTCGCACCTGGCTTTACTAAAGCATAAGAATCAAAAGTAAAGACTTTGATCATAGCGGTGACAACATCTTGTAAATTCTCTTGCTCTTGACGGCTCGTGATCGCATATAGACGGTTTTCTCCTACGGACCATCAACTAAGTCTACAGAAAAAATTCAGACAGATGCTACAGTGGTCATCCATGGAGCAGACCTACGGTCCGTAGACTGATCTATGGTCCGTGGACCTCTTCTGTGGATCAGGGGGCCTTTCATATAGGTCGCAAATGGAAACCACGAAAGTGCAGAACGATCCGTGGATGGACTTACGGACCGTAGTCCACATCCGTGGTTTCACACTTGGTGGAATTTTTCATGTGCATCCATTTACGAACCCTATCTACGGTCCGTAGATGGATCTACGTTCCGTAGACAGGGTGTCGTGGATGCCATCTGTGCCAGGTATCATACGTTTTTGGCCTTAGCTTTCAACATTAACCCAATCTTATCATGCATTTACAACATTAAATTATGCTAGTTTTTCATTCTTAAGGTTCCGACTGATCATTTTACCAAACAATTTAGACTAGTTGTGGAACCCTAAGTCGAAACTAACATATAGATTTATGATCACATACAATAATGCTATACAATCACTATCTATCGTTCCAAGGGCATTGTAATTTTCAAGTTTATCATGCAATTTCATCTAACAATTACCCAAGGTCAAGACCCAACTCCCGACTTTCTATATTCAATCTATGAATCGAAATTCAAAGTGAGGGGAAAGTCTATTACCTTACAAGCAACGAGGAGTGGGATGATTGCGTGATGACACTAAGATTAGCAAGACCAAGGAGTCACCTCTTCGTTACTGACCAAACACCGGACCCTTTTTGTTAGATTATGGGATGGGTTGTATTTGAAATGGAAGGGAAGTTGGGGAATTATGGAAGGGATGATGTTATGGGGGAGTTATGGAGTGATTTTGGAGGTTATGGGATGTTAGAAACGGTTTTGGGAGTAATGGAGGGAAGAGGAATGGTTTAAAAGAAATGGGGATTTTTAAATAGGGGGTCCGGGTCGGGTCAGTCAGCATGAGGGTTTGGACTCACGAGACCCCGTCTACGGTCCGTGAGTCGATCTACGGTCCGTAGATCAAGACCGTAGATCACTCGTACACTTGAAAATTTAAAAACTTACCTGGGATCTACGGGAACCATTTATGGTCCGTTGATGAATCGACGGACCGTTGATTGTGTCCGTAGACCTCTACACCAGACCATTTTCTACAAAATTTTCGTGGTGTACCTACACATGTAGCAACCAATAGGCTATTCTTTTTACATTTTCTGGATACTTTTTAGACACGGACCCTATTTTAATTCTAGCCAACACTAGTACAAAACTAAAACGACTATTAAATTTGATATAGGGAAGAAATCAAACAACGCAAACTACTAGAGACAAACTATATCCTATCGTTGGCTAGATTGTACATCTTGGGTTGCCTCCCAAGCAGCGCTTGATTTAACGTCGCGGCACGACGCAGGCCTCTTGATTACTCAGACTTCATCAGGAGTGTAGGCCTCAATCACTTCTTGCACAGTTTCAGCATTTCCCAGATAGATCTTGATCCTTTGCCCGTTTACCATGAACCTTGTTCCATCCTCTTTTTCAAGCTCAACCGCCCCATGGGGGAACACTTTTGTGAGCAAAAATGGCCCAGTCCATTTGGACTTGAGTTTGCTTGGAAACAAGCGCAACCTAGAGTTAAATAGAAGCACAAGATCACCAACAACAAATTCTCGCTTTTCAATTCTTTGATCATGATACCTCTTCATCTTCTCTTTGTACAAGGCTGAACTTTCATAAGCTTTTAGGCGAAACTCATCAAGTGTATTCAAGTCATCCATTCTTTGATTAGATGTGGCGCCCCAATCCAAATTTAACTTCTTCATTGCCCACATCGCCTTATGCTCTAGCTCTACTGGTAAATGACAAGACTTCCCATATACAAGTTGGTAAGGAGACATACCTATAGGGGTCTTGTAGGCAATGCGATATGCCCATAGAGCGTCATCAAGCTTCCTTGACCAATCCATTCTATTGGCGTTCACAGTCTTTGCCAATATCTGTTTGATCTCTCTATTGGACACTTCAACTTGACCGCTAGTCTGTGGATGGTAAGGAGTGGCTACATTGTGAAGGACACCATATTTCTCAAGTAGTGCCCTTACTTCAAATGAAATCCCCTTTTCCCAAGACTGATTGACATTCATGGTACAAGGATTTATTCAACACTCACGCTCAAAAGTAATTTCAACTACAGTTAGTGCTCAATGCCATAAGCTTGCCCTTATTTTCACTGCTTAGACTCTCCAAAATAGACTCTAGGATCACTATAGGACTTTCTTGGCTTGTAACGTAGGCTCAGGGTCAGGTGTGGTACATTTGGGTACTGCTTAGTGATTTTCTGCCCTCCTTGACATTACACTCGGCTTCCAACTTCTTTTTTCCCTATTTTTGTCGTCCTATCGTTTTACTTTCTTTCCCTTAATTTTCTTCAACCACGAATGTGACTTCAGACTTTGTAGCTCTTTTTACTTTTATTTC